>WBMZ01012310.1:0-239973 GCA_013400975.1 Atrichornis clamosus
GGAGCGCGGGGCTCGGGCAAGCCGCGGGGAGCCGCGCCGGCCATGGCGGTGTCCGCGCCGCCCGTCATCGCCGCAACTTCCAGCGGCGGCGGCGCGGGGGGCTCGGCGGGTTTGTTCCGGGCGGACCCGCTGTACTCCAGCCCCGCGGAGTCCCCGCGCCTCACCAACAGCCTCGTCAACACTTTCCTCTCGGCCGGCGGCGGCGGGGCCGGCGCGGGCGGCGGAGGCGGCGGCGGCAACGAGTGTAAGATGGTCGACCTGCACGGGGTGAAGGTGGCCTCGTTCCTCGTGGAGGGACAGGAGCTGATCTGCCTGCCGCAGGTCTTTGATCTCTTCCTCAAGCACCTGGTGGGAGGGCTGCACACGGTCTACACCAAGCTGAAGCGGCTGGATATATCGCCCGTGGTGTGCACGGTGGAGCAGGTCCGCATCCTGCGCGGGCTGGGGGCCATCCAGCCCGGCGTCAACCGCTGCAAGCTCATCACCAGGAAGGACTTCGAAACTTTGTACAACGACTGCACCAACGCGAGGTGAGCGCAGGCTCCGCGCTCGCCCCCGGCCGGCCCGCGGGGAGCGCTGCCGGGGCGCGGGTCCCGTGGGAGGGGGGCGTGGGGGGCACCGAGGGGCGGACGGGGAGCGGGGCTGGGGGGCGGCGGTGCCCACATGGAAAACTTCCCCGGCTTCCGTCAGCCCCCGCGATGGCCGGGAGCGCCGGGCAGCGGAGCGGTTCCGCGCGCCGGTCCCCAAACTTTTCTTCAAGCAGGGAAAGCCGATAGTTCCCGAAAAAAAACTCTTTAAAAAAACCCCTACAAAGCCAAAGTGCTCTCCGTTATTTTCCTCCCGCTGGAGCTCGCGGTGCTGCTCCGGAGCCGGCGGTCCCGCGGGCGGTGCCTGGCGGGTGCGCGGGCAGGGCTGCGGGTCCCGGAGCCCTCGGAGCGGCTCCGCTCCCGCACTCGGAGCTCTGCTGCGGCCGCAGCCCCTGCCCTGCCCGGCTCCGGTCGCCGAGCCCCCGGATCCCTGCTGGGTCCTGCATACTTGGGGTTATAATCCTGGTTTGTGACCTCATGGCTGCTGCCCTTTAGAGATGATAATGATCTAAACAAACACAAAACCCTCTCGGGGCTCGCAGAAACTCTGGTGCCGTGGGGCAGGGTGTGAGGCAGGGAGTTTGGAGATGACGTTCCCTGCTTCAGCAGTCGGTGAGGGACCCCTCCAGCAACATTTCCATGTCAGCGTGCTGCTTTCCGTGGCAGCAAACTTTCTTTGCAGGCGTTTCAGCGAGCTTTGGGTGCGATATCGGACCTGCAGGATGCAAATGTGTAGTAACTTCGAGGTTTCTGTCACTAGTGTGAGATGCTTAGCACTGAATGTGGGTTTTTTGTTTTGTTTTTTTTTAATAACAACTTAATTTCGTGCCGTTTCGGGGCCTGATCCTGCTCTGGCTGCTGTGCACTGAAGCAGGAGCAGACGGGGCGTCCGTTCTTCAGTGCAGTATTTGCTTTGTTTCAAATCATTTTATATTACAGGTGACGTTTTAGAGATGCGGTTAATTCCTAGATGTGTTAGTATGAACTATGTGCTTTTTTCTTGCTCTTGTTCTGCTTCTCTAGCCCCTTCTCCCGCTGCCTATTTCAATGTCAGGCACGTCGATGACATCACACCTACTGCTTTATTAAAGTGATGGGTTTAGAAGTAAGGTCTGAGACTTACATTAATTTTATTCAAATAAATGGGATTACTAAGGAACACATTTAACATGTAAATGCTTCTCTGAAATGTTTCTGAGACTCGACTCGCGTGAAAGTTGATGGTTAAAGAAATACATCTTATTAATTGCTGTGACCATGCCAAAGTTTTCCATTAGGGAAATACAGGCTCTGATTTGATGATACAGCCTGTAGATGCAGTCTAATGATTTCTTCTCTCTTACAACCAGTGATTTAAGATCTGAAAATGCTGAAGTGTTAAATGTTTAAAACTTGTATTTCACGAGGTTTGGTTTTTTTTTTTTTTCTTTTTCCCCCCCCCCTTTGACAAAGACTTTTGGCCGTGATAGGATGAGGGAATAGATGAGGCAGGGAGCAGTGGGAATGCAGGGAGCAGTGGGAAGGGCGGCCAGGGGAGCTGTAGGTGAGGAGCTTGATGATGCTCTGAGAGGGGCTGAAAGGAGCAGTCCGTGGAACGGAGCCCTGGTGAAAGGCTGGAGAGAAGGAGGAACAGTGTGAGGGGCTCTTGCAGGGCAGAAACGTGCCTGAAGCAAGGCAGAGCCCTCAGCTGAGAAACACGTGTTGAATGTGCTTAAGCACCAGCTCTCCCCACCCTGCTCTGAAAACGTTGTATTTTTACCTGCTCAAGAAGAGCAAATCCCTTTACATTTCATGTACGTCTGATGAAAGTGCCCCTGGTTCGAAGAACCTGCTTGTACCGATGTGTTTTGCATTCAGGGTTTCAGGTGTAGCCTGAGGAGTGTTATCAGCACACCTGAAACTTCGCTCAAGGATTGTAACTTCATGTTAATTGTATTCTGTTGTGTTAATTGAATGCTTAATGTGTCATTTTATTTACAGGTTATTATTTCCCTTGAACAGTCCATACTTACTGGAGAGAATGTTGGATAAAAATAGTTAAATACATGAGTAATCTAATTATTTTTGTTTGCTGTGAAGTGGCCTGGGAAGCACTGCTGTGCACGTTACCAAACAAATCAAATGCAGAAGAACATGCACACAGTCTTTAGTTCTATACCTGGAAAGTAAAGGCTTGAAAAAAATGTGATCTTCTAGAAATACCACTTTTGACTCAGAATATTGCACATTACTTTTCTAAAAATAATTTTTTAATTGATAGGGATTTATATGTGTATTTGAGTGCTGTAGAAATGCTGTATTTAACTCAAGAGCTGCCACAAAAAGCAGTATGAAATGCTGGGTATTATTTTCACTGTTAGTTGACTTCTGAAAGTCAGCATCTCTTATGTTAGTGTGCACTTTTGGTTATTTTTTTAATTGGAATGCAACTCATCCATTATATATAACTGAAAAAAAGAGAAATTCTGTTTCTTCTTCTTAGTCCATTGCATTTTTTTAGTTGAGTTTGTCTATAGAGCTCGTAAGAGCTGCAGAGAAATACACCCGTGGGCTAAAGTTTTTTGGTGTTTATGTTCTGTATATAACAGGAGTTACCTGTGTCCAGCAGCTTTGACCTGTGTGGGTTTTTTTTAGTACCTTCACGTGTAAACAGAACGTTCCTAAAATGTTTGTCGTTAGCCAGCACTATGGAATCCAATTTGGAAGCAAGGTTTGTAAAATGAAACTAACTGCTCATTTCATTACAGGTCACACCTTCAAGCGAGTACAGCGTACTGACAAAATCTGGCTCCTGATGGGCAATACTTACAACATTACTTGAATTATGGACACATGCTTGAATTTAGTAGTAGAGCGTAACACTTATGAAAACCCCAATAGTGAGGATTTATTTAATAAATGAAATCTAAAACTGTAGTAAGAATATATTTATGATGGTAAATATGTCAGTGCTTAAAAACAGGACTGTATGGGTATGATCACAACCTTTTCTACAGGGTTCTGTATTTGATGGGTGCTGCTGGCCACTGAAAAAGCATAATGTTGGTCTGGATTATTCAGTGAATAATCAGAATACTTTTCAGGAAGGAGCATTTCAGTATGTGGCATGTTTTTTATGATTTAAAGTAACCCGTTAAGCTAATATTTTGTATTACTTTGGCTATTCACAAACAATAAAAGGCTTTAGAAATGAATTTAAGCAGTAAATGCAGACATTTAATTTTATGAGATAATGAGGGTCTAGTCATGTTGACTATTAAAAGCTACCCTATAGTCAGCAGTACTCTGTCTTTTATTAGGAGGCTGATGTCAAGATTATAATTAAAGCAATCCAGCCATGTAGCACTGCACACAGCTTCCTGTGTATTGATAGGAAATGTGGACATCTGATTGTCCATAAACTTCTTTGGCTAAGTGGATGTTTAGCGTGCATTCAGACTTGGCCAATTTTCTGAATTTTGGAGGTGTTAGCATTGTAAAATAAATAAAAAAAGATCAGTTTCTCAGTTTGTTTCTCTTCCTTTTTGAGGAGGCTCACTTCAGACACTCTGGAGAGAGATCACTAGCAAAGTGGATTCTGCTTGAGATGGAGAAAGGAATTTTCCCGCTTTCTGAGCAGTGTAGTTACGCTTTTGGAAAAATCCCTCTTTCTTTCTGGGCATCTTGAAAGTCTGTGCTTGTTCAAAACTCCTAAAATACTTGAATATTTTCATCAGATGCATATCTAAACTGGAGAACCCTTGATTAAAATTCCCTTCTTTCTTCACAGCACTAGAGCTCCCTATTTGAAGTATAACATGCTTTTCCTCCAAAATGGAGTATTTGTATGATTCCTGCATGTGTATATGCATAATACATATGTAATTTTCTACTGAGACTTCTACAACTGGAAAATACTGTGTTTTTGTAGCAAAGACAAAAAAGCTAAACAATTAGGTATTAATGATATTCTTGTTGCATATTCAAAAGGTCTTTGCAAGCATTTCTTCTCCTTTTTTTCTTTTCACCATTTCAACCTGCAGAACTCTTCACTGTCACTTCAAATCACACAATTCTGCGAAGATAAAACAACATTTAAACTCATTTGCTTTGGGAGGAAAATTGAGCATTTGCACCCAATAAGCCTGATTGTGGAACTGCATGCAAATTGTGTTTTGATTTATCTCTTTTGCACTTTTTTCCATTTGAATTGATCTTGCATTAATTTCGCCAAGCGGCTCTGTGAGGCTGCAGATGTTGCCCTGTGTTTAATAAATCAATGAGACAGATCTGAATGAATCACTTCAGATGGATTCTCTGCTCGGTTTGATGTCTAGATGTTATTCTTAGCTTGTTATCATGACAGATGCATTAATGTTCCCATACACTGCCAGCAATGTCAAAGAGATTGAAGCTTTTAAAGTGGCGGTATCCCCTTTTCCCCCTTCTGTTGGAATAACTAAATTGCCTTTAGGAATAGGTCAAAATACAAATTCAGTCATGGCGTTATTGTGGGGAAGATGCTAAACTTCTGATCATGTTATAACGCAGTCAGGCAAATGCAGTTTCTTGTAGAATGATTAATTATTGCCAAATCGTGGAGATCAATATTAAAATCTAAACATAGGGTAGCTCCTTAATAGAGTAACCACTTTCTCAACATAAATATTTCATTGTAATAGGAATGATACGAATAAATAATATAAGACTAGAACATGTTAAAAGTATTGCTATAAATAGAATATCATTGTGTCCAAATTGATTACAGGCTGAAGTAAGGCTTCTTCTCTTTTTTCTTTTTTTTTTTCTTTTTTTTTAACCTCATTAAGAATTTTCTTTTAAACATGTCTGGATTCAACATCTGTTAGATTTAAAATACTTGTTTATTATGTTTCTGCTACTGCTTGCCATTTAGGGCCAGCTACATTAGAAAGTTGTCGATCCCCGTTAATTTTGAGTGCGTTCAGTCTGGTATCCATTATCTTGGAGCAGAACCTGTGGAACGCAAATCGTAAAAAAGAGGCTGGAATGTGTCTTTGTGGAAAGGTTTTAAATTCTGGAAAAGATTGCACAAAGTGTAAAGTACTCTGCCATGAATAATGAAGATCTATTTCCCACGTAGGCTGTGCACAGCTTTTATTGGCTTTTATTCCTTAGTGTTTTACTAAACCACTCGTGGTCATCTTTGTTTTCCTTTAGAGGATAAACCAGTACTTTGTGCAGTCACTTTGTTAAACCTGATTCCTCTCTGCAATGCTTTAATTTTAAAAATTATCAGGCATGTTTCTATTCCTAATCTTTCCTCCAAACAGAAGAACTTTGACTTTTTGTCTCTGAGGCTTCTGTGAATAAATTGGAGAAACTGGCTGTAACAGATCTAGATTTATGTTGGCATTCTTGGTATTCTTGCTCCAGTAGTTCCAATTTGATAAAGGAAACAATATATGTAATAGAAATTCACAGTTCATTCAAATGAGTTTAAGCTTTAGCATTGTTATATTTGCCTTTCTCTCACCAATATATCAACGTGTGGCAATAGCATTATACTCAGAAAGCCTCCAGAAGGGACCAGCTCTGTAGATGGGGAATTATTCTCACGCTGGGGCTGTGGCTGCACACGCAGCCTCTGTTTGTGCATTGGTTTTAAAGGCAGCGAAAACCAACTTGGATAGGGCTGAGGAGCACAGCGAACCCCCCGGAATTAGAGAATCGTGTTTGGTTGTGTGGCAGTGGCCTTAGAGTGAGAAACCAGTCTCTACCTAGCTTAGTAATTTTGGAGAAAACATTTCAGGGAGCCTTGGGAGATGTTCTAAAGAATTGTGTTGTTTATTTCACTGTTTACAGGCTGGAATTGGCGTTTTGTGAGGGCTGTTTGTCAGGACCAGTATTAAAAAGGTGTTGAAGTCTGGGCTGTAAAGTCCCTGTTTTGACTTTGCTGAGGTGAACCTTCCTTTCATGCCAGGGGCCATTGGCCAGAACAGGGGCAGAGAACTTAAAAATGTTTTTAGGATTTGAGCCATTCTCCTCAAACGTGGGACATCTGTACTGAAAACTTGCGTTTGAAGGAATTATGTGTTACCATGTTTTTGGGTCTGATCTTGTACTTGCCGACTGTAGGTTCTTTAATCTCTTTTGTGCCTTTTCCATAGATGATAATTCTGGATTTTCTGAAGTTACGAACAAAATTACCCAAATCCTTACTGTAAAATACATGGAAAGTTCCCATCTAGTTCCTATTTAAGTTCTTGGTGTGATTATCAGGGTAATAAAACCTGTAGGGGTATGGCAATGCATAATTTTAATGATTATTTACATACGCAGTACCAACAGCAAACCCAAACATAATGAGGCTACTTCAGAGTTACTGCTGTCTGTGATGTGTTCCTTTGGTGTGAGCCAAGGCAAGGTTTTATATGTTATGATTAAACCTGCATTCCCAAGCACAAGTATGTTAGTTAGTAATGATTCTTAGTGATTTAGATTTATCCTGCTTGATATTAGAAGTGTCCCTTGGGGCTACATGCTTTTGATCTTTGTTCTCTCTTGGTAAAACAGGGTTATCCAATGTGACTCAGTAATAGGGTTTCCTCTCTCCCTCCATTCTCCAACCTGTAAGAAACACTGATACCTATTAACTAATGTACTTTGATACCTGCCCCAGAAGGTTCCAATATCCGACTCCTGTAAAGCAGAAATTTGTTTGCTTGCCTTTCATTTTTGGTAGCACAGCCACGTTGTTGTTTTGTGTGTGTGTGTATAAAGTTTATTGTCACGAGCAGGCGTGGGGGGATTATATTTCCTTGTCAGTACATCTTGACCTGCTGAGCCCGTTTTGCTCATTAAAATAGATGATGTCAGAGCCTCTCTTGACTCACTCACAAATACTACTTCTCCAAAAAGTAAGAGCCAAACCCAATTAATGTGCTCCCTTTATTACGGTGCAGTGGCTTAAAGTGTGATGTTTAGCAGTGTATATTGTCCCTACAATAAGGTATAAAATGTTCGATTGCAATTGTGTCTGATGTTATCAAGTTTCTGGAAATTGATATCTGGTACCGGCATTTAACCTACATCCACTCCGTCTGCTATCTATGGGATGGGTTAAAAAGAAAAAGTAGTATTGATCTGTAGCTGGATTAAAGTTTGAAATCGGCAACAGCATGAGCACAAAAGGCTTTTTTATGATTTCTCAGCTTGCCATTGATCTACCAGTTTTATTGCATTCATTATTTATTAAAAGAATTTGCAAGCTAAACATAACGTTAAGCTAGTTTGCACACAGGGACTGCACTTAGGAAATTGAATGGAAATTGCATTAGAGATGAACATCTGTGCTATTTTTCCACTCGTGTGTTTATGGGTTTGTATAAAAGGTGCATTGGATTAACAGTTATAACCATTATAGCTCGCAGCAATATGTTAGAACCCCAAGCATTTAGTAGTTATTTAAGAAGGAGTCTCTTTTTTTCTTACACTAGAAAGTATAGTAATGCCACGACAAACAGAGCTTTTATTGGATTATTCTTTATTAATGGGCTTTTTACTACTGATGTGTAAAACTTGAGGAATCTTGCTATATTATGCATGTGCACTATTATCTATGCTACATAAAGCTCCATTAATATTGTCATTAATTGAAGGTTTCCAATGACAGTATTAGTTAAGGATTTGGCATATAGTCACTGAAGTATTGAAATGTATTTTATAGTATACAATAGGAATGTAAGTATTGAAAAGATACTTAATATATGTTCCTTAAGATTTTTCCCAGCAGTTCAACTACTTTTCTGTCCTCCTTGAGCTGGATACCTTCAGCGATGTATCATATCAGTGAATCAGGTGAAAATATTAAATATTTTGAAATACTCTTCCATTTCAGTTCAACAGTTCTGTTGCCCTTAACACTGGCTGTAGTTGTGTGTGACATGCAAAGTGTAGGGCAGACCTAGAATTTTGAGGTCATCTCTTGTAATGTTCGAGGGTTTCTTTTTGGATTGAGCTCCTTGTATAAAACAGAGGAGAAATTATTTCAGGGGTTTTGTGTGAAATGTTTGTTTTTAGAATCAAGATGTTACCTTTTGATTTGGTCTAAAAGTAAGTCTGGTCTGTGTGTGACTAAAATGTTCTGAAATATGCCACGTTATGCATCATCAGTGCACTTGCAGTGATTCTGTTCAAGACCCAGCCTGGTACCTCTCACCAGCTTGTAAGACTGGAGGGTTTCCTGTGCTGAGACACAGAAATGACCTTCATGCCAGGAGGCTGTGCTTCCTCCTCTGAGTGCCACCTCCACATCCGTTTTGTCTCTGGTAGGATGACAATATTTTGAGCAGAGGTAGCTCTGATTTTTTGTTGAAAGAATCTCAGTGCTGTTTTACAACAGCATTTTACATTCACTGTTCTTAGTCTTTATCACTGTTATTCCCAGGCTTAGGCTCCCATGATCAGAGTTGTCATATTATATCAGATAACACATTTCAACTACCCTAAAAATTAAAGTTACATTTAATACAGGATTTATGCAGTTAATATATATATATACACACAAATTCATTGATACAATGTTTACATGCACACAAATTATATATAATGCAATTTAAACTGAATTTCTGAATTTTTCCAAAGCTGTTCTCTCAACCATAAAAACCAGCCTTGATTTTTGGAAAATCTGCTATACATAGTTATGAGAGGGAGAGGCTTCAGTATAATCCAGAAATTCAGTTTAAATTGCATCTGCTATGGACATGAACTAAAATTGCTTAATGAACTTATAGGGCTATAAGGGCTATCTTGGTGTCCTTACTAAAAGTCTTGACTTTTTTTTATACTGTTCCTATACTTGTTAGCCATGGAAGTGAGTAACGCTGTCAGCATGTAATTTTATTTCTGTCCAGTCTGTGGCAAGAGAACTTTCAGCCTGGGATGCTCTCGTGGTACTTTAAATCAGCAGAACATCAAGTCAGTTTTCTCTCCTGTTTTCAAACCTGAATGGACGGTGGAATTAAAACAAAACACTTTATTTTAAAAAGTTCATCAGAATTATTTCACATTTTGTGTACAGTTCCAAATCTACATGTTTCACAGAATTACAGAATTGTTGAGGTTAGCAGGGTCCTCTTGAGGTCATCTTGGTGCATGTTGAGACCATGGCTATTGCTGCCTCTGAATTGGAAGGATGTGGGTTGGATGGATAGAGCATGCAGTGGATGAGGAATTGGCTGGATGGTCACACTCAGAGCTGGAATCAGCTGCTGGATACCCCAGTGGTGACCTGTGAGCAGGTCAAGGGGCCAGGACCGGTGCTGGGGCAGTGTCACCCCTGTCAGTGGCAGGGACAGTGGGATGGAGCACCCTCAGCAGGTTTGCTGGCAGCCCCAGGCTGGGTGGTGGAGTCACACACCACAGGGAAAGGATGGATCCAGGGAGACCTGGAGAGGTGGGACTGAGCAAACCTTGTGAAGTTCTGCAAGGCCAGGTTCAGAGTGCTGGATCTGGGTCAGGGCAATCCCAAGCACAAGCTGGGCGGAGAATGGATGCAGAGCAGCCCTGAGGAGAAGGACTTGGGTATATGGTGGTGCATGAGAAGAAAAACATGACCCGACAGCGTGCATTGGTAGCCCAGAAACCCCCTGTGTGCTGGGTTGCAGCAAGAAAAATGTGGCCAGCAGCTGGAGGGAGATGGTTCTCCCCTCTGCCCTGCTCTTGTGAGGCTCCACCTGCAGTGCTGTGTCCTGCTCTGGGGTGCCCAGCATCAGCTGCTGGAGCGAGTCCCGAGGAGCCAGGGAGGTGCTCTGTGGGCAGTAGCCCTTCTGCCATGGAGCCAGGCTGGGAGAGCTGGGGGTGTTCAGCATCGAGAAGAGAAGGTTCTGGAGAGGCCTTAGAGCCCCTTCCAGTGCCTCAAGGGGCTCCAGGAGAGCTGGAGAAGGACTTTGGACCGGGGCCTGGAGTGACCAGACAAGGTGGAATGGCTTCCCACTGACAAAGGATGGGTTTAGGTCAGATACCAGGATAAAATTCTTCCCTGTGAGGGTGGAGAGGCCCTGGCACAGGTTGCCCAGAGAAGCTGTGGCTGCCCCATCCCTGGAAATGTTCAAGGCCAGGCTGGATGGGGCTTAGAGCAACCTGGGAGAGTGAGAGTTGTCCCTTCCCATGGCAGGGGGTGGAATGAGATGAGCTTTGAGATGCCTTCCAACCCAAACCATTCTGGGATTCTGTAATTTAGGGCAATTCCTCTGTCTGAGGAGGGTAAGCTGGAGCTGGTTGTCCTGAGCGGTCTCCAGTTAGATTTTGAATATTTCCAAGGATTGAGACTTTCCGGGCATCCAATTTGCAGAAGAGAAATAACTGTGCTGTGGAAGGAAGATTTTTATTGGGATGGCTGGATTCTGTGGGAATTGGGAGTAGGTGTCACAGGCAGCCACTGCTGTGGTCAGTGCCCTGCTGGTGAGTGGCTCAGGCAGGTAAGCACAGACATTGTGTTGTGTTTGTCCTCACTGGGAATCAACCATGTCGTGTTCAGATTGTGCCATCTCTGTCTCACAAATGAATTCCTGAAATCCTGTATGTGTGCTGAGGAGCTGACTTGTCCTAGAGAAGAGTATTTGTATATTTGTAATTTTAAAAAAAAGCCTGTAAGAAAGCTCTGGCACAGACGTTGTGCCAGTAGGGGGATTTAATTACTTGTGTGTTACAGTAATTTAAGAGTTGCTAATTAAGAAGATAAAGCTAGTTGAAAGAAAAAATATTTTGAGCTTCGTTTAGAACCTCTTATCAGTATATTTAAAATATTATACATTATGCTTTTTCTTCCATGTGTAGTGGTTATTTTTGCCTGGTGCAAGTTTTACATGCTAGCTAATAGACTCTTTTGATAGCAGTTTAATCAGAGAACGTCCTGTGCCTGTGAAATGTTATCTCTGTTGTTTTTTGTGAGGCTGATGAAGGCATCTCTCTTTGCTGCTGCAGGTGTCTGCAGCTGCCTCCTCTCCTGCTCGTACTTTTAAATGTTGTTGTGTGCTGAAGGAGGGCAATTTTCTAAAGAGCTGCTGGAGATAATGCTGAAAAATACAAGCAGGAAAACGTCAAGTGTTTCCAGTGAGACTTAAACTACGAGTCTAAATAGGAAAAACCAAAAACCCTCCCCTAAACACAACAACCCCCCCCAAATCAACAATGAAAAACCAGAGCAGGGCAAGGTAGTAAAGTGCTGGCAGTTAGACAAGGGCAGAATATGGATACTGAAACAGGAGCCAAGGTAATGAACTCAGTCTTCAGTTCCCTCTGGTGTATGAGCTTGTTGCTAAAAGATGTGTTCGTAGGTTTGGGAAGTCTTTTGGCTTGTAAGGCTTTATTTGTTGGGGTTTTTTAATATGGCCGTTCATGTATCTGATAGGTGACTTACCAGAATACCTCGAGCTGATCATCCTGTCATTACACAGTCATTTTTGTGAGCTCCAGGGCTGTTCTGACGGATGGCAGAGGGCTAAATGCAGGCTGTCTGCCCCTTTTGCTCTCCTGCTGCGTTCCAGGTGCGTGCCGTGCTCGACCTGGGCTGTACCTGTGTGCAGGGGCGGATGTGCTGCTCTCGGCCTGCACAGCCACACTGCCTCTTCCAGGAGGGGTTTGGCCACAATTGCTGCTGTAACACCCTGCAAACCTCGCTGGCTCTCGTGGTCAGCTGTGCTGAAGAGCGTTCATTGATGCTGCTGTGGTGTGAACTAAGATTTCTTGTCTCAGACCGGAACCAGAATTGCTGTCGCTTCTTTCTGCTCTGTTTTTGTGAATTGCCTTACTTGTTACGCAGCTGATTTTTGGTTCAAGCAAATCTGTTTCTTCTTGCTGGAACTCAGACCGTGTCTGTCTTGTAATTTCATGAATTACTTTTCTCTTGCATGTTAAGCTAGAGGGTTTCTGGTCATCCACTTATCTTGCCCTTTTTAATATGCTTTCTTCAAAATTTAATTTGTGCGTCCCTCTCGCACCCCACAACCAACAGCCCTCTAATAAACTGTTCCATCTTAGTTCACTTATTTCAGTGATTTTGGATTGCCAGCATAGAAAGCATCCAAGCTCTGAATTCATCTGTAGGTTACTTTGGTCCGTGTCAGGACACATTTCATGTAAAATTTGGAGGTGGGATAACAAAACTATCCTGGGGAAATCAGTTGTATGCCCTACATATTTAGCTTATCTCATCTTTGGATAGATTTTTATTGATCAAGTCCATATGCTCATACAGAAAATAAACATAAAGTACATAATGGAACCACAAACCATTCCAGTAAAGAATCTCTGTATTTGCATTTTTGGGATGAAAGGCACTACAGGGGCTTGGAGTAGTGAGAGTCAATAAATGTTTACTTGCATTGCCTGGTAAACACTTGTCAAGAATCAGGGATTACAGGGTGTAGACGAATATTCACATTTTCCATTGAGGGAAGTGTTTACCAATGGTGATAAATGGAAAACATTTCAATAGAGTGAATGCTATATACTGGTTGCTGTGCTTATATTGTACATTGCTGATATTCAGAAATTCTTACTTTGAGCATAATCCTATTTAATATATTTGAGAGTGTCTTGATTATTTTTAATCAGGGAAAGAGTATTGATATTCTAAGTGGAGGTGAGTGCATGTAAAGAAAAGTGAAAAATAATTTTATGTATCTTAACAGTTTAAAAAACAGTGAACTGATAATTATTATATCTTTAATTAGCACATATATTTCATAAAGTTTTCTGTATCATAGGTAGCATCCTGGCTGTTTAGCCAAATCTGGATTTATTATTGCAGGTAGAATTTAGAAAAGACTGAAGTCATGATGAAGGGCAAAGCACCAAGTCCCTGTATTTCTGAATCCTGTACAAACCTGAATGGTGGTTGGTGATTAGAACTTCACTCATGCACCTGACTTTTTTGGGAAATCCTTTGCATTCCCTGGATGGGGATGGCCACTGGTGTACTATTTATTACTCACTCTGGTTTTGGTGGAAAATTTGGCCTTGTGTGTCATTTAGACTTTGTGACACGTGTAGCCTCCCAGGGCCTAATGACTTGTCTGCAGATGGGCTGTTATTTATTACAGTCATGTAGAATAAAATTGATTGTCTTCTAAAATTAATTTTTCATTTGCCTCCAGCTCTGCTTTAATAGAGGACACACAGTTGCCTGTTTGCAGAAATACTGTTTAATCACATTAATATCTCAGCCCCCCAGGCTGGTGAAGATAATTGTACAAACGAACAGCAAAATCTGTATCTTTAACTTCTTTTTATGATTAAATTATGCAAATGACTTATCTCCTGCCCTTCCAAGCACTAATCATCTAATTAGGAATGATGTGTTAAAGGGATGGTTTTGAATCAGGAGAAGGGGAGAACGGAAGAAGCAGAAAATGGGACCTGACAATGAAACTGCTGAAAGTACTATAGTGGTACAAGATAAATTTGTGTATGTGTTCAAAAAGCAATAATAAAGGCTTGCTGTGCTATTTCTAGTCCTGTTTTAGTGCTGCTTTTCATAAGAGGATAATTCTTCTGTCTGATCTTTGCCCATAATTTTCCGTATTAACTTTAAATTCTGTGTTGTTATTGTTATTATTAACTTAGTACTTTCTCTTCCAGTTCTCATAAACAAGGTAATGGAAGTGTCTGTGTTTGGCTTTACTAATAGAATGCTTTGAAAGACAGAATATGTTTATTTTTAGTTTGTTTTTTATAAAAGTGCTTGTCATTGTACTGCTAGATGTCTTGAGCCTGTCAAATACTTTCTTCACATATATCAGTCTCACTTTTTTTTGAATATCTAAGTGCTGGTATAAAAAACTTTATTAAACTTTGCCTTTTAATATAAAAATGCAAATGCCCAAGTGAAGAGAATGCTCATCTCTTTGGTTGTGTCCAGTGCCTAGTTTGGGGAATTTCCCTTTGAGTTTGAGTGAAAACCTTTAAGTTCAGATATTTAGGTGATCATAAATTTATATTTTAAGCATATTTATATGAAATAATCATGCCTTGTCCTCTCCAAGAGCTTGCAGCCCAGTTTGCTGTATTTCTCTGTTTCCTATTCCGTAAGCAAGTTCTGTTTTTTCCAAGTCTTGCCTTTCTATGCAGGTCCTCCTTCTTAAGGCACTTTCCCACAGTGGGTCCAAACTATCAGTGTGTTATTACTCCTGATAAAGGTACAACAAATGAACTTACATCAGCTGATAGCCCTGAGAGTTTGGTAATGCATTACTCTTGGTTTCCTTTTACTCTGTTTCTGCTGTACCCTCTATACAAGATTAAGATGAAATTAACCAATAAAATAAGAATATTCTAGAGACTAGCTGAAATTTCAGGTATTCCTGTATGAGACTGTATTAATTCCTTTATAAATGTGTGAAAATACTCACGCATGAGAGTACGTGAATTCATAGGATGCTGTAGATAGATAACCAGTAGGTACCACACTCCTTAAAACACCTTCCAACATCTCCCTCATTCATTAAGGAACCTCAGCTTCCCTACCTGTGTGTTGGGCTTGTGTGTCTGTGTCAGACACAGGTTTACTGATAAAATCTGAGAAGCTTCACTTCCCCAGGAAGGTGTGAAACAGTTTTACAAAGGTAGCTATCCCCCAAGAGCAGCCAAAAGCAATGATGTCAAAAGAATCTCTTTGTTAGTGCTTAGGTGTATGTCACAGGGATTTCAGAAGGATAAAAAAACCTCACGCAAATGAAATTTGAAAGCAATTAAAATGCTGACTGGGGCAGATAATCTGGCTTTTCTCTGTTGTTTTTGGATGGTTTAGCATAAAGGATGCAAGTTCTGACACCGCTTCCATTTGTCTGACACAGACGTAAATTGCTGGTGGAATGTTTTCATAAACACTGCATGGATGGGGAGGCTGCATTTCTTTCTCTACCTTCCAGCAATAGGATTGAATTAAATCAGTTCACATCTATCTTTACTTGTATTTTCATCTTTATCCCCCCAAATACTTCTCAAAAGGAAAGATGACAAGACCTTGTTGAAGAGCTCTTGCACAGCAAGTATTTGTGTAAGTAATTTCAGTGCACAGAGTCTAAGTATATTTTGTCAGAATTAGAGGAGACTCAAAAAGATGGGATTTCTTAATGGATTAAAAGGTTTTGGGATTCATCAGGCATTTAAATTACAGTGAGGGCTTTGAGCAGAACTGTTTCCTTCTTTGGGCAGGAGATGCTGGGATAATTAAGGAGCAAACAATCCTAGACTACTTTTGTTTCTTTTAGATTGGCTGGATGCAGATACTCGCTACAAAGGAGATAAAAATAGAGGCTTTGTGCTTCGGCTGATAGTGTGTGATAAGTCCATGGAGGGAGTGCTGGACAGCATCCAGCTGCCATTCTTTGTGTGGCTGAATTTCCCAACCCTGGTGGCTTTTGGCCGAGGTGTTTTAGTTTAGGACACTGGTACTGGGGTCAGGATGTGTGAGATGGGCACCTGCTGAGATTCCATTTGTAGGTGGTTTTAGCATCAACAAGGAACCTAAAAACTCTTGTAACCTGTAGCCTGCATTTCCCAACTCTTAGGCAGAGGCAGATTGGAAGAAGGTGATGTTTAGTGAGGACTCAATTATCCTCTTCTTCTCTGTGTCTGCACATGCTCAGGGCTTTATCTTACCCAGCTGCTCGTTCAGATGTTTTTCTTATCTCTCTACTGGGCAGTTTTCTCTGAGTAATGATTTGTGACAACAGATGGTAGATAGCAAATTTTTATGAATTAGTTGGTCTGCAAGAAGTTGAACTGGAAAGAATTCTTCGAAGATTTCACAAATAATACATACAGTAGTGGAGCCATCTCATGATCTTTTCTTTTGTGTTCAGAAAGTGTTAAGTCATTTAAGTTTACTCCCACAAATTCTTCCTCTTGGTGGTTGAAGTGCTGGGTGCACATAGAGTGATCAGTTCTGTGCTGAGGTAGATGATGGTAGCTAAAATATCCAGCAGCCTTTCTGAACACAGTCAGATTGTGAAGTCTTTTAAATATGAGAGATTTTAAGCCAATCTTGACCTCTATGCCTGACTGTGCGTGGCAGATTGAGAGAAGTGGAGATGAGTGTTTCAATTACTCTCATAATGTACTGGTCTTGTACTTTAAGAAGGAAAGGATTATACCTAAGTAAAAGGGAGGAAAGTTAATATCTGCTAATTTTTTCTTCCTTTGTTCTGTTTCTCCTTATAAGAATCCAGTTAAGGTAAAGGATATTTCAATATTAATCAAGTTCAAGTTACATATTAAAACCAGTTATTAGAAGAGACACTAAACTGTTATGCTGCTTCACTAGCTTGATCTTAAAGCAAGTTCCTGTATCAGTGGTAAGGTCTAAGACATTCAGGAGCAATGAGAGTTCTTACAGAAGATTGGTCTTAGCTATTGATTTGTCTGCTAATTCCAACTTAATTTAGTCTAGAAATCCAGATGAATTCTGTGGTCTTATTGTGGGTTGGGGTAATTGAATATTTTTAAAGAAACACATAATCCTGTCGTGGGGCTGAGGTTTTGGCAAATCTTGAGAAATAGTAGGACGTTTAAATATTCAGGGCTTCAGACTGTCAGTGTACATTATATGATGCACAGTTTCTGGAATTACAGGAAATACGGAATAAAGCTGTGTTGGTCAGATTTCCGTGACTTCACAAGAATAATGTGAAGTTTTTTCTTCACCCATATGGGTGAGACTCCAGTTTGATAAACAGAAGGCAGCAATCTCTGCTTTCCATGGCACTTGGATGCCCACTGCTTCCTCTCTTTCAGAGCCTAATAGTTGGTGAGTGTGAGATGACACACTGAGCATATTTGTGTGGTCACTTTAATGTATTTCCATAGCTCTACTATTTCTTATAAGGTATAATCTTTGATCTTGGTTTTTCAGAAATTGCTGAAGTTGTACTTTTGATGACACACAGACATTGAAGAGGTCAGCTTTCTTTAGCATGGACCTGTGATTAGCTGTCCATGACTCAGTGTTGTTCAAGCTGAAATATGCAATGGTTTTCAAATTGCAGCTGTATGAAAGTGTTGTGGGAAAGTGTGTGGAAAAACCAGTGGGAGTATTGGGAGGATCTGCATCCCCCTTTAAACTGTGGAGGCTGTACATAGGTTACTCTTGGAGTGTATGTTCTGCCAGAGCAATCTCTCTTGCTCATAATTCCGCATGTTTCAAGAGTCAGGAGAAATAAGCAGTCATTAAAATAATTAGTGAAGCATAAGAAGGTGAAGTTGGGATTTCAAGGCTGTACAGACATGTGGGTTAATACTTTCCTAGGAATTGGTCTGGTTTACAAATCCTTGTTGTCCGCCAGGCATCATGGAAAGCAGGACTGGGGAGGTGCTAATCCCATATTTTTCAAGTGGATTCTTTAGCCAGTTTTGCAGTTGGTACACTTTTGTATGTGCTGAAGATATTTAGAATTGTTAATAATATCTGAGGAAGTTAATGTCTCATTTTGGCAGTGGACAGAGCAATAGTTTTGGGGGGTGGTGAGGGTGCCCCAGCTGTGTCCCCCTGTACAAAGTGTGCTGGTTCACGTCTTCTTTTTATTTGGCTGCTAAGCTTCCAACCCTCTGCCAGCAAATAGGATGAAATTGTAATGGGGCATATCAATTCTGGATCCATTTAAATATAAACAGATTGCCTGAGGGCTCTTTATGTAGTTCCTTTTATTCAGAAAATACTAATATTAGACATATCACAACTGGATCTTGTCTCTTTACCTTTGAGATCACGTGTGTCTCTAAAGCTGTACAGGCAGCCTGCTTGTAAAATTCTCTACCTGCATAGTTAGCAAGGACATACAGTACCTGTTGTAGCATTTCTTAACATAGAACAGAATGATTCCTAACAAGGGATTGTTAGAAATCCGTTGGAAAAGTGCAAAAGTGGGTGAGACAAACAGAAAACAGTGGTGTGTGACTGTAGATTCAAGGGTCACTTCCATCGTGGAGACTGTCAGGGGAAAAGTGAAGGAATGGGAGCAAAATTGCCCAGGAGCATTGACCATGTGATTTTTTAAATTTTTTTTTAACACCTCCTGACACTGAAAAATTCTTCTTTAATGGGATAATATATTCTCCTTGGGTAAGCAACTAAATTTAATTAAAAAAGCCAAACCAAACAATCACTGTGTGTGTGTTTGTATAATATGTAATTAGTATGTAATAATCAAGAAAACTAATGCATATATTTCATAAAGCAGGTACTGTGGGTTGGAATGTTGCTCAGGTCCCAGTTTAGACTTTAAAAATGAATTTCTACGAATGGAATAACTTTTTTATATGGCAAAATATGAAGTTTAAAGGGAACAGCCTTTCCCTATAGCGTGTTTTAAGTGAATTTCACGTAACTTACTTTACTGAAGACAGTTGGAGAGCATAAGTCATAAGTAGAGGTAATATGGAAGGAATACATTCCAAAACTCCTTTGATAGAGCAGCTGCCCCAGAAGATTCGTGGGAAGGAGGTGTGGAAGCTTTTCTGTAGACTGGACACCTTGGATTGTTCCACAGCTGGTCAGGGAGGAGCTGGTGCCATTCCTGGTTGGAACCCTTGGATGCAGGTGCTGTTCCCAGCAGGAAGGAGTGGTTTGGTTTTGTTTGAATCCATCCCACTTGAGTGAGACTCATGGAAGTTTCTTCTTTGATTCTGGAAATCAAAGCTTTTCTTACAGGTGACAGTTCCCAGAAATGCAGTATACCTGGACAAAATCGTAATATGGATTGTTGCATGAGAAATTAGTATATTTTTAATTTCATTTTTCTGTATATGCACTGTATTTATTCTGCATATGTATAATTCATAATATAAATTAAGGTTTTTAAAAAGAGTGTTCATTAACCATGACCAAGTTTTATTTGCATTTCTATGGCACTTAGTGTTGTGGTAATCTCAGGAATTCCCCGAGGTGTTAATTCTCCCTGGGTACTGGATGTTAAACTGCTCCAGTAGTTTATGAATCTCAGATCTTGATTTTCAGGTAATTGGCAAAAAGCATGAAGAGCAGATACCTCAGGGTGCCATGGAATTCTGTGGTTTGCTGGGGCAAGATGAGTATTTCAGTGGCTGGTTTGGAAAACTTAAGCCAGAGTCACTCAAGGTCAAAGAAAAGTTGGACACATCCGAGAAAAAATCCAGAGAGGCAACTCTTCCTCATACACTGAAATACAGCAGCATGGAAGGTGCAGTTTTACAGAACTCTCTGTAATAGTAACTCTATTTTATTATGGGATGAAGGTGAAAAATACTTTCCAGATTTTCCCCTTTATGTTTTCCTCATAACAACAGCCTTAAATTTTGCTATAGGAAAAAAATTTGGGTTTTTTATCTCTTTATTCTCGTAGTACCAGTAGGCTGTGGATGGGGGTTTCTTCTTCTTCAAGCCTGCTATACCTAAGAATCAAAGTGTGAAGTACAACAGATTAGTAAATTCAGTCCTTGAATCTTTGTTCGAAATTGATTTATCTTTCCAAACATTTATATGGAAAGTAAATTGGAATTAAGATTAAAAAATCCAAACAAGTTGATCTTGTCACATTTATGGTTACGTAAAAATAGGATTTTACTTTATGATATTAAGGCAACAAATTATTGGTTCATTCCTAGAAGAGTCACATCATCTTTCTCAGTAGAACTTGATTTTGTCATTTATAGTTCTGTGAATATCCCACATAATTTGCACTTTACAGATAGTGTAGATGTCTGAAGATTTTCACCCTGAATTTGTGTTTTGTTTTTGTGGTAAGAAGCAGAGAAATAGGGAACAACCCTCTCATCATTTATGTATCATGGCCCAGCATCTCGGAGCCTTGGGCTATTATTTCAAAATCCAATATATTCAAACTTTGGCCTCAGAGAGCAGTAGGATCAGTACACAAGAACAATAGAGTGATAAATATAGATTTTTCATTAAGGAAAAGACTGTATCCTGTCATTTTTGAATCAGTGTTGGGAAGAGGATCTGAGAATTCACAGCCTGCTATAGGCTTGGGCGTTATTTTTGTTACAGAACAGGACTTTCAGCAGCCTTTCCGCGTTGCAGCGAGCGAGGCACTGCTGCCACACAAATAAAACTTTAATCTCTGCTAAAGGAGGGATGCACTAAGGCTGTGACAGGAATTTAAGGCCAGTTCAGAGCCGTGCCTAACGAGAGGCGTGCCGTGGAGCCCCGCTCGCTCCCGGGGCTGCAGCGTGTGGAGCCGCTCGGATCCAGGTGCGGGGCTGCCTCCCCTCACTGCCTCCTGCCCTGCGCCACAAATTCGGGTTTGTAGTCACATCCTACACCGTGTGATTCTTTGTAGCACAGCAACTCGGGATTTCTAGGACAAAAGGGAGGCTCCTGGACGGATGGCATATGCTTTGAGGCATATCCTGGATGAGGGTCCATATGTACGTGGAAGCACACCACCCCCACGGAGAGGGGGGTATCTGCTGCACTGCTAGAAATTGCTGAACTTCTCAGAGCCGTTAACACATGTTACATTCTGGGAGACTTTCAGATTCTAGGAATGCTTTTTCTTTTCATTTAAACAGATTTTTGCTCAAATTTCCTTAAATAGAGCAGCTGTGATAGTGTACAAACAGTCGAAATTTATGCTGAAAAGTAATTCTTGTGCTGTTTGTTTCATTCTCAAGGAGACAATTCTTGTTCTCATTTTGAACCCAACAGGCTGACGCTTGTGACTGAAGAAAGCACCAAACAGTGAAAACTTTTGATTTGAGCAGTACATTTAAGAAACCTGTGATTTTTACTGGGCTCAGATGCCACAAAAGGTTGTTTGACCTCATCTGTCAATGTGTGTGTACCTACTTAACCACATGTTCTTCAGATTTGAATGTAAACAACAGTGCTGGGGAGGGTTTGGGATAGACTTTGTGCATATGTGGTGATTATATATTGCTGTTCTACCTTTTGGAAGTTTACAGGGGAGACCTGTGTTTGATTTGGTGGGAGGGAGGGTGGAGATGGAATGACAAATTATGGCCTTGTTTTCCAAGTCCTGACAGGGAGATGCTTTATTCTGTACTGTTATCAATGAGAAAATAAAATTACAAAAATAATATTATTTCAAAAGTTTTCTGCTTGCTTTTAGCTGACAGGTCTCAAAGTGGATATAGCTTTTTCCACCTGCAATCAAATGTAATAAACCATCTTCACTGCAGAAGTCAAATTCCTGGAAAAAAAAGAAGTTGGAAGCTCACACTTAGACCATAAAACCTTGTTTATTGCACCCATCAGTCTTGGAAGATATGCCCCACAATGGGGTTTGGTAAAGCCATTACAAGGTGCCGTATGAGTTCCATTTGCCTACAGTAAATAGAATGTCAGAAGTGTCAGGGGGAAATAAATATCGGGCTGGTTAAAAGGGAGCAGAGATGGCTCAAAGCATCATTGAGAGGATTGATTTATCTGGCATGCTGTAATGACTGCAGATGTGGATCTGTTATTCTAGATGAGCAATGAATTTGATGAGCTGATAACACAGGGCCAGAGAGGCCTGGTTTTAATTACTGATGAGGAATTTATTTGTGAAGCACTGTGATTTACTGAGGGTTTGTTCTGTTATTGACAGGTGACCTTGGGGCTTTTCTCTTTTGATGAATAAAAAAGCGGCATTTTTTAAAGGAAAACTGTTTTATCAGTGCTGTGAATGCAGCGAGGTCATTTTAGATAGAGTATTGTCTTTCAAACCATCTTTATGTATAATTATTTTTTGCAGCAGTTGTTAATTGCCTCTCTCAGTGAGATTGTTGTGTATGCTACACTTGCTACTTGAGAGACACTAATTCTGGTGCAGATTGTTGCTAGCAAGAATATGTTGAGTAGAACTTTGTGGTAGAGATCTTAAAGCAAATAACAAAAAGTCAAATTAACCAAGTGTGTTTTACTGGGTTGTTCAGCTTTTCAGCTGCGTATCTTATCCTGCATGTATTAATTTTTCTGTTCTGGTTTTCCGTACAGACCACCAAGGGGAAAAAATTAGAAAGAATTAAAAGGCTGTTTGTTTGTTTGTCTGTTTGGGTTTATTTTTTTTTAGTAAACATATTGTCTTAATTATTTTAAAAAGCCATTTGTTTGAAGTTGTTTTCATCAGGATGCACTATTTTGTTAGGCAGAAATTTATTGAAATACCTGTTACTTTTATACACTTTATTTTCTCCCATAGAACATCATTTTCTTTTCAATCTCTGCATACAATGGCAATTTTAGTTTTGACTTCTGTGCTTGTGCTCTTAATTCTGTGCGCCACTTGCAAATTAATATCAGGATAAATCAAAGTAGTTTCTGTCTGAACTGTGTGCAGGTACTGTAGATGTCTTTAAGTTTGGATATTCTGTTTGCTCTTAAGGAAATATTTTTGTTTTAACAGAATGGGAATCCATTTGGACCTAGCATTTTGTAGAGGATGTCTTGATGAGTGTATACATGATTTTGGACATGGAGGAAGGGTGAGGAGCATTAGGAAGAAAGAAGAGAGGAAGAATTTCCTTCATTTTTTTTCATGAAGACGTAACTTCTGGAGATATTAGAGGGAAGAAAGGAACGAAGATCACTTGATTAAATGCAGAATGACAAAACCCAAACCAAACCCACCAAAAACCCCAACCCCTTTGAATCAAACCCCTCCCCTTACCCCCAGGTCCATACTGTAGCTTTTGTTCCCTTACTTTCCCCTTACTTTTCTGTGGGATTTTCCATGGAAAGGGAGCAGTTAGCTAATCATGAATAACATGTATCTTATTATAAACACTCAGTGTTTAGCTCTAGGGATAGTATTTCAATTAAATGCATCTGACAATTTTAGATCTACTCATGACTTAAATATTGCAATTCAGCAAACTGCAGTTAATAAGACTGTTAAATAATGTTATGTTTTACAGATTTACTGGTTTTAGATCTTTTTTTTTTTTGTAAAACCAATGTGTTTTTTAAAAGTAGTATATTTC
The DNA here is from genome assembly GCA_013400975.1 of Atrichornis clamosus. Taxonomy (NCBI): domain Eukaryota; kingdom Metazoa; phylum Chordata; class Aves; order Passeriformes; family Menuridae; genus Atrichornis; species Atrichornis clamosus. The sequence goes on from WBMZ01012310.1 coordinate 23,532, forward strand.
ATTTGTAAAATGGAATATTTGCTTAAGTAACAACAAAAAAATCTGTTCCACCTTTATCGTGGGACTTAGTTCAGAATATTATGTGGTTCTTCACTGATACTAAAAAAGTGAAGAAAGATCTATTGCATGAGTTTTCAGCAGGGATTTGGCTATTTCCATGCAGTGGTTACAAGCCCAAATTTTGGTCTGGTAGGTGACCTGCAGCTGCTGAGGTCATTGATTTCTGTCATTGATTACGGCAGGAGATGGCTGCAGCCCACAATTCAAAGCAATTGCAATGCCATTTATAAAATTTGGGGTTTTTAAAATACTTCTTACGTAGCATCTTAACATGCACAAGAAATATAACAGAATTAACAGGCTTGGAAGTTTTTATAACTTCTGTGGGACTGGGCTGAACTTGGAAACAATGCTCCAGAAGACACTTTCCTTATTGCTGCCTTCCCTGAGTGCCAGTCTGTGTTTTGTGTCACTGTAAGTAGCAAGGATGGAAGGGACCAATAAGCTGTTGTATAGGAATTCTGCTTGTTTAGAACTGTTTTTAACTTTTTTTTTTCCCTCCCTCATGGATAATTAATGTGGTTCTTATTTTAAGGTTGCAGTCTGCTGCTGAATTGCTGCTTGCTCTTGTAGGGAGGGTTCTGTGTTTGCTGTGTGCGTGAAAATAATTTCTTGTACAAAGTTTGCATTATAAATTATCTGATTTTTCCTAATTTCGTGCCCTTCTGTGAAAGCCCTTTTCCTGTGTGTCAATACCTGTGATCCAAGCTCTTGGTATGAGGGAGTTGGTGCCTTAACTCCCCTTTCATCCCTGCGTGGCCACTTTGTGATTAGTGTGTAATGCCTGCAGCTTCATTGTCTGGATTTACTGAAGCTGCCAGGAAGCAGGGAAGCTTGTGAATTCCAGCCCAGACAGGGAGCTCTCTCTGCAAGAGGGAAATACAGACTTGGGTCTGACCTGGAGTGGCTGTTCAGGGAGTGCTGTGTTTTAATTTTTGAGGGTTTTTGTGTGTGGTGGTGGCGGGGTGATGCTGAGATGACCCCGTGTTGCTGCTTGTCACAAAAATCTCCTGGCAGCCCGGAGCTACCAGCGCTGCTCTGGGCTCCAGAAAGGGACACAATACTGTGTGTCTGTACCTACAGAGATGCAGAGATATCTCAGGAGTGCTGTCTTCCCCAGGCTCTGCAGGGATGTGCAGCAACACCCAAACTTCCCTGCTTGAATTGCCTCTGCTGTCACTGCATGGCGACGTGCAGGATGCAGCAGATGCAGTAGAGGGCCTGTGAGGCAGATAATTCCAAAGTTATTTGGAATATGAATGTCTCCGTAGCAATACTTTACTTGAAGACAGTCTATAAATCTTTTTTTCATAAATGTTTCGTTTGCTATTTGATTTGAGCATGTGTTACGTTGTGTTTTGCTAGATGATTTTTCTAGTGTTTTCATGCAATCATATGTATGTGTGTGTATATATAAATACCTCCTAAAAGCAGTCTAAAGATGTAAAAGGTTTTGCATTTTCTGAACGTTTAGCCCACAAACACTGAGATTTTACCTGGAGCAGAGTGGATCATGGACCTGTCTGTGCCTCAGCACTTGCACACAGCTAGTGGAGTGAGTTACTGCATCTGTCCTCATTAATGCAGAAGCCTCAGAACAGGAATTAAGATGTGTCAAGTGTGTTGAGGCTGGAGATGTTCAAAGGTATTTAACTGTTGCTACCTGGCGGGCAGCACGGTGCTGCTGAAACATAAACAGCCCGTCTGTTCCAGGGCAGAGGTGTTCCTGGAGCTCCCTTCATCCTGTGGGATAGAGCAGCATTTCAATTTTAACAGTTCTTAGTAGTTAGATGAAAACTGTGAAGCTGGAAGCAAATGGTATTTTCTCCTGGTGAGAGTGGTGAGAGTTTAGGTAGCTGGAATGAAAGATAGTGACGCAGCTTAATTGAGATAGCGAACGGTGTCCTACAGAGCAGGGTGGCACAAAGGTGGAAAGTCCACATCTAAAGAAATGTCAGGGAAAGGATTAAGTGTTCATTTGAAGAAGTGTATAGCAGTACTTCCTTTAAAGAGTCGTAGTTCATCTTGCCATGTTGACTTTTTGGCCATGTGACAGCGTAATAAGGCACAAACATTCTAATTCAATGTGGTGCCATGTGCTCCAAAATGAGAAGCTCAACTGTTCTATCACCTGAAGATGGTTCTGGGGTGACTCTGAGGTTCCTGGTGTCTTCCCAAATCCACAGAACTGAGCAAGTATGGCTTATGTCTGTAGAGTTCTACTAAGACAGTAAAGCTTGTCTCTTCTGTTTCTGTCAAAATTTCTGGTGACTTCTGTGAGTGATATAATTGGAAAGGGATTCAGGAACATTATTTGCTTTGTAGCAGTACCTATTGTCCTGTCATGTTTTATTGTTCTGTAGGTAGTTGTTTTGTAGAAATTCCCCAATATTTTTATTTGCACAGTTAATAAAATTAGATATGTTACGTTTAGTTAAACCTTTTAGCAGAGGTCTGTGTACAAAGCCACATGAGCTGTCATGGTGCATCTGCACTCAGGCTGGAACTCCCTTCCTGTTTCTGTTGAAGTTTAAGGTATTTTCTCAACTTGAAGTCCTGCTCAAGTTCTCCTGGTATGGGACCTCTATTTGTAAATGTTACAGAGTCCTGTACCTTCCACAGAAGTGCAGATCTGCAGTTGGTGTTTCTTCCTGGGGTCGTACTGATAATTGTTTTTGTTAGAAGCTCTGCACCATCACTTACCCCTTCCAGTGTCTCTGTATTTAAAACAGAAAGAAAAGCCATGCCTTAGTGACGTGAACTTAGTGTTGAGGGGACATAAATGAACATTCTAGAAGGTGCTGGGTGGCTGTGTGTTTGCCCTTCTGATCTGGTGTTTCTCCCTGTGAGGTTTGTATTTGTAATGATAATGATTTGTATAAATTTGTCGTATGAAAACGAATTTTAATTGTGTTAGGATTTATTTATCAGGCTATTTTACCAAGCATACCTCTAACAAGGTATAGTTTAATGTGTTCATTTACATAATTTCGAAGTGAGTAGTAAAACATGCAGTTTTGCAGAGTTCATCTTCAAACTCAGATTATTGGCATCACCAATAACAGCTCAGATGGGATAAAGCAGCTCTGTTTATAGACACTCTCACACTCAACATAATCTCATGTTCCAAGTTTTTTGTCACTACATAAAAAGTAATTTTTGGCTTGTATCATTACTTTGAATTACTTTTAAGTCATTTTTTCCTTGTGGTATAATGAAAAAAATACCAGTTGATTAGTTAATCCTTTTCTTTTCTTGAAAGAGGAAAAAAATGTCCAAATTTCAGGAGCAGTTTTGAAACCTTTCTGGAAAAGACAAGGCAGAAACCCATTCCTTTGATTTCCGAGCTCACAGTGTTAATGCTTGAGCAGATACTGGATATTTGTGGAAATATCTGTAAGTCTTGAAGGTTTCACAACTTCCATCACAAAACCGTGTTACTATGGAAAAGTGGCGTTCACTCTTTTGACAAGTGTGACACTTAACGAGGAATAAAAATAATACAAACCACATAATACACAAACCGAGGAGGGAGTTGTCTGCTCAGACAGTTTGTTGACACTTTGTTGGAAAAGATCTCTCTGATCTGTTTGTTGGGAAGGATCAAAAATACATGGGAATTGGACAGGGTTGTGAACGTTTTGTGGGGATGTTGCTACATATACAAACGTTCTAAATTGGGGCAGAGCTGTTACGGGCTCGGGGCCTTCACGTGGAACAGAGAGACTGTCCAGGGATGGGGAAAGCCACCAGCTTGTTAGAAAAAAGCAGAATCCAACACTTGAGCACTTCCTTAGAATGAATCTCTCTCTTCACAGCTTTCCATGAAGATGCTAAATGTAAGGTGTGCAGCTCTTAACAAATCGGAAAAAAATAGAATGTCTCTTTTTTTTTCTTGTTAAGATTGTTTTCCAAACATGGATGCAGTGAGACAAAAATGTGCAGCTTTTTCTTGGCGTGGGCTGTCAGAAATGACACTCATGAAGGTTTATTTCTGCAAAATATAAAAATGTGCTCATAAAATTGATCCTTTTTTCTTTTTCCTTCCCCCCCCCCTCCATGTTTAGAGTTGGCTGTAGTGAGTTGAGCATTTGGTGCTTCCCCCCACCCTTTGCTAAAGCTTTCGGGGCCGGAGCATCGGTGTTTGTGTGTCTGGGTGGACCCTGGTGCACCTCGTGCACAGAATCTCCCGGGAGATCCATCCTTTGTTGTCCCTTCCCTCCTCACGGGCCGGGCTTAGGGCTCCCAGGCAGCCCAGCTCACTGTGGATGTTGTTTTGGAGTCCTTTGAATGTGGATGTGAAGCAGTTTGTCTGTCCTTTGCTTCGAAAGAATTCTCTTTTTTAAAAAACAAAGCTGTGGCTATGAAGTAGCCTATTTGTCCTAAAACTTATGAAAAGGAGGGGGAGGGAGTGCTGGGACCCATCTTTATAACAACAATCAGCCTTTGTAAGGTTTCATTCCAGGCTAATGGCTGGTGAAATTGTTCTGGGTAGTTAAAATGAAATGAAATGAATTAAAGAACATGAAGGAGAGCAAGCAGAATGGTTTATTGCTTTTCTTTGAAGGCACAATAGCTATACTCTGTCTCTTTTTGTTACTCATATCTGTGTGGCGGATATTTAAAGTCAGGGGTTTGAATAGCATGATGGCTAAATGAGGGCTATAAATCGAGGGCTATGGTGCAAAATTCTAGTGCCAGCAAGTACTAAAACACAATACCAAAGAGGCTGGGGTCTCAAATCGTTTTAGACTGATGAATATGCAGACATAAAAACAACAGAATACATAGATTCCTTACCAAAAACCTCCAGAAAACACTAATGATTAATTATTTAAAAAAGGAAAATAAATGTTTTAAACACATTAATGCTTTCAATCTATCCCAGAATGTTACTGATATTTCCTTAAAAGCCTGCCAATCCATACTTAATTTTAATTAAGAGTGTGAAAAAAGTGAAGTCAAATATTTTTATTAATGGCAAGATGTGAAAATGTCAGGAAGTTGGTGTACAGAATTTAATTTATAAGCCTACAAATACAGACAAAAAATATTTTTTTTAATGTGTTACCTTACTGATAGCAACACAAAAGTTTCCCAAAATGAGATAATACAGCTTAGAAGGCACCTGGTTTAAGACTGTTGTTACACAGCTGAAAAAATAAAGTGTCATATCAGGTTGGGGTCACGTTTGTCTAAGAAAAACTAACAGGAGGATTTCTATTGTCAACACAGGAGATGAGCAGTGCGATAACAGCAAATTATACTCTCTGATCCACCCCCTGTTATAGAAGTGCCTTGAGATTAAAGCCTCAGCCAGGAATTTCATTACTCCTGTGCATTTTTCACAAAGGCAGTATTTGCAAATACAGTGGTAAGGAAGGGTCAGAAATTTTCATGAAAACATGAGATGATTTTTGACTCTGTGTGCATGCACATCTATCTATGTGTGCACTACCGTAAGCTTGATTAGCACCCAAAAAGATACTTAATACATCCAGTAAAGTTAACATGCCTAGACCCTAGGCTCAGAATGTGGGAGTGGATGTTGGCTAGTATTTAGTTCATGTTATGTTAAAGGTCTGAGGGGTTTTTGTTTGGTTTTCATTTTTTTGGTTTTAAAACTTTAGCATAAGAATATAAACTAAAGTTGAAGATAATTTAGAATATTATGAGTTAATAAAAAGTGAAACCTTTTTTAGGAGGTGAAGAGTGCAGCACTTGGTTACTTTCCAAACAAGAAAGTTTATTAACAGTTCTGGTTTTATTGTCACTCCATTAAGCAAGGCACAGAGTGTGGGAATGTCAGTTTTCAGGCTTTTAGTGAGCAGTGGCTCTCCAGGTTTTTGTAGTTGAATCTCCACGAGCAGTTGGCAGGGCTGAGCCCAGCACTCTCCCTGGCTGTCCGTGTCATTGTCCTCACCTGTTCTTGCACTAAAATTGAAGGCATTTTTCCTCACTGGAGGCAGGGGACAGGTGTGTGGGAGAGATCTCCTGTCTCAGTGCTGTTGGCACTTGGTAGCTCGTTCCCTTGTGGGGTTGTGCTCCTGGGTTTTGCCCTCTGAATTTGCCATCGGTGTTGGGAGAGTTGTCCCGTGGGACTCTGCTGGGATGGGTGGCACCAGAGGGATTGCCCATATATCCCTGTTGGGTGTGGAGCCAGCCAGCTCCAATACCTGTTGCCACATCTTTTGCTGAAGGAAGAGATCAAACTCCCAACTCAAAACTTGGTGCCCGCTGAAGTGGAGCAGATGTGGAACCTGTGACCAGACGAGAGCTGAGCTGTGCTCCCCTGGGCGTACCCCAATTGCTGCTTAACCGGTTTTAGCTCCTCACTTAAAGCAAGGACTGCTCAGGGATGACCCATCCAATCTTACCAGTAGCAGGTACCTTGGAGCTTCATTAACAGTAATTTGGGGTGTAGAACCAGAAATCCTAGTTGTAACCTCAGTGTTTCACAAGCATGAAGCTGCTGCACAGCTTCTGGTAGAAAGCATATTTTTATCATGTGTTAAGGAAGTTCATCCATCAGATTTAGGAGATGGATTAACTCCTGCCCCGTGGCTTGCTGTGAAATTGCTATTTGGCATTGCCCATCTATTGTTGCAGAGCAAGTATTGCTGCACGTGGCTTTGTTTGTAGTTGTTCTTTTCCTAACAAGTTCATGTGTAAGTTATTTTTTTGCAGATGCTTTGCCATCCGTAGGGAGGATCAGAATGTGACTCCATAGCAAGGGATGGGCTTTGTTCAGTTGGGAAGAAGTCTGCACACACACTTGCTGCCTTTGCTTAAAAGCAGTGTTCTTGTTTCCTACTTGGGGTGCTTTTTAAATGTCTGAAATGTGGTGGGTGACTGACATCTGTTTAGGCAGACACCAGGAAAAGCTTAATAGTTATGCATTTAAAACTTGGAAGGAACAGTAGATAGGTGTCCATGAAAATATTTATTACATCCATATGAAATGGCCCATTTTTTAGCAGCTGCTGCTGTATTTCCATAACGAGCATGTTCCACTGGGATTGTGTTTACTTTAATAAAATTCTTCCCTGCTTCACTCTGATCGTATCTGTTCTTGGATAAGAATAGTTTGCAGGGCAAAATGAATGAGTGGCTTTATGCATAATACAGGAGTATCAAATTAATCAAAATGTAAGGTGCTTTCTGCTTTTTAATACTGACTAAATGTTTTTCTTGTAGAAGTTAGTTGAGTTGGCTGCAAAATAGATTGTTATATTAAAATGTGTCTTTTTTTCTTTTTTCACTCCCTTTAAAAAAGATTTGAATTTTTCTTTATAAAAAAGTCCTTTAACCCCAGCATATGTGAGAAATACTCTGCTAAGGGTTGGCTATGGGAAAAAGGAAGTAGTAGAGTTTATGTTTAAGAGGCTTAGCTATGGCTTTGGGAAACTATGGCAAATACTGAGGGGTGGTATTGAAAATCAGAACAGTAGCTCATGAGTTGGGTTTCTTGGGATTCCAGCGTGATTCGTCCTGAGTGAAGGATGTGTGACCCATTGAGCCAGATTGTTGTCTTCCAGTTTCCATTGCTGTGGCTGATGTTCTCAGCAGGTCATGGTGGAAGACTGGAGCCATTTCATACTTGTGTGCTTTAAAAAAAAGAAATGAAAATGAATAAAAGCTTCCTACAGAGCTGCCGAGCCCCTGGCCCTGTTGCACACCCCAGTCAGTGGCACCAGACTGGTGTAGGACTGTACAACTGGCACTTTCATTTCAAATAAGTGAAATGCTTGGGGGGAAAAAAGTAAGTAGTGCGGGGATTAGGGTCTCCACCTCCTCCTCTTTTTTCTCCCTATCCTTTGGATGCTTGTACAATTGTCCTTTGTTGAGGAGCAGCCTGGGATGCTGCTGTCTGTGCACCCTGGAGCTGCTCACAGTGTCTGTGGTACAGCTGTTGTCTGCTCATAGCAGTTTGGAGGTGAGGGGCTGGTCTGTTCTCACTGCCCTGAGCCGTTTCAGCTTTTGGGTGTGCAATTTTCAGAACAGTTTTGCCAAAATACTTTTCTGATGTATTTTTACTGTTGGTCTTCAGGTTTTGTAGGAGTTTGTTGGATCCCAAGTAGGGGATGTACTGTTTGGCATTAACATCTTTGGGCTGCGGTTAATGCCACTGAAATTTTGTAAAAATACAATGAATTTACAGTAATTTGACATGGGGTAAGAAACTAATAATATTGATCTTTCTGGGTTATTACATTTGCTTTTAAAGGTAGATGAAGCATTAACACCTGAGACTGGAAGATTGATCATCCCAGTGTCACTGTAAAAGCCTGATGACTGTCAGTTTGCTTCAGAGATAATGCAAAGAGCAGCCTACCTTTAAATCAGGTGATTAACTTGGTTTCTCTGTGCTGAGGCTAAAAGAGTTTTTCCACTGAGTTTCAACAAAGGGCAGATTCACAAACTCTGTTCTGCCCCAACAGTGGGAGTTTCAGTGATGGTGATGTGAACTTTCCAGTTGCTGAGTGTTTCTTGGGGGGGTTCCTGTGAAGTGCTCTGGCCTTGTCTTTGCTCATGTGTTGGAAACCAACTGCCAGAATATGAGTTTGAGGTATGTAGGAGTAGAGATATTTCCAGATCTTGTTTTTGGAAGTATTTGTGGTGTTTTTGTGTGTGGAAAATTACCTCGGAAATGTGACATATTGCCACGAATCCCTTTTGTTAGGGACAGGAACAGGTGATGATGATTTTGGGGTATCCAGCTGGGCATCTCTAGGGTGAAAAGTGTTGAGACCTTTCTAGAGGTAAAGCCTGTTTTCAGTGTTGCAAGTTTGTTTTAATGAAAAAAAACCTTTGCAGGTGGAAACGTTTGTTTTAGCTTAATTATATGTTTCTAATTCTACAGTGACTTTCAGTTTTGATAGCCTCAGTAGGTTTCAATACTTCAGTACTTCTTTCAGAAGTTTTATTAATTTATTTCAACAAGAAGAGCAGCTTGCATATGTCCTTTTTCAATTACTGTGTTTTTGATAAAATACAAAAATTTCTGAAAGCCTTTCATAGCAGTTGGAGATATAAATTTAAAATAAAAATACTACTAGAAAACAGAGTTTTAAAGCAATTTTGTCAGAAGTAAATACTAAATGTATAAAGTATCTATTCAGGAATTGAAAGATTAATATATTACTCTAAGGCATCTCCCACTCTCTTCTGCTGTTTTTTTTTCTTCCCTGCACTGTTTGCCTTTTTTGATAAGTAAATACGTAATGAATTTAGGGAGTGCTGAGAGACAGGAAATGAAAGGAGTAGCCATTTAAGACTGGTAATAATATGAATTTTGTACATCAACCTTTGATATAAGATGCAAAAAGTAAAGTAGATCTCTGGAAGAAGTTAAGTGTGATACAGGATTGCAAATGGCTGATGAGCAAATGCTGCAGAGGATTTGGGATTTCCTCTCCCTTTTTCCTGTTCCTTCAGAGCCCTGAGGGTATCTGACAACCTCTAATATAGGGTGTTGATTTTTGAGTGTAACAATGCAGTAAAACTCTTTAAGAAAGTAAAACAAGTTGCATGGTTTCAATTTCTAGGGGTGAGGCGGGGTTTTTGGTTGGTTTTTGGGTTTTTTTTTTTTGCTTTTAAGCAGTTTAGCAGAAAGCAATTAAGAGAGCTCATTCTGGTGGCTAATCAAAATCATAAACCAAAACACAAAATAAAGGCAAAGTATAAATTAGTGCTGCTGAAAAGATGTTCCCAAGCCAGCTGTGCTTACATACATCAAGTTTACATTATTAACAGCACCATTCCTCCACCAGTATGTTGTCAGCACAGTGGAATGAAGCCTTCATCTTTACCCATTATTTCCTTTCATAAAAACTAAAATAACTTCATCATAAAATAAGACAGAAAAATAAAGTCACATAAGATGCAGAGCTGAGAATGTGCCGTTTCATTCAAACGTTAAAAAACCCTAAAAACGGTGAGGCTGCACGTGAAGGGTTTGTTTAAGAGGAGCTGCAGAGCTGGCTGAGATAAAGATGACAAATGGCTGAGGGCGCTGGCGGGGCCGGGAGCCCCCCTGTTGGGGCTGACAGATCCGTCCAGCAGTGGCACAGGGGCAGGGAGGCATCAGCTCCAGTAATGGAGAGATGTCTGCTGGAAAGATTGCTCAATCTCCGTGATGCGCTCCTCACACGGCATCAATCTGAGGTGGTTCTGCGCTGCCGCGGAAATGAGCTGCTCCTTCTCCCTCACAACATGACACGTTGCGTAGAGAAAGGGACAGAAGTGAAAACCAAACGTGAGGAAAGTTATCTTCTTAACTTAAATCTCATGAGGGACCAATATTGGGGCTGTTAGTGATTTGAAAAACAGCCCGGTGCCAATCTTCTCCCCACGCAGGGCTGAGAGCAGCTGCTTGATGGCAACTCCTCCCTCCCCTCCCTGGTGCCTTCAGCCTGGGTGCTGGAGTGATGGGCTGCTCCACATTTCTGCCTGGGAAGTGAGGTCCAGGTGGTGACAGCTCATGGAGCCACCACCCATGCAGGAGGGAAAAGCTAGGAGCAGGCGGCCCAGGGAGGTGGTGGAGTTCCCATCCCTGGAGGTGTCCAGGGGATGACTGGACATGGCGCTCACTGCTCTGGGCTCGGGACAAGGTGGGGATCAGGCACAGCGTGGACTCGGCGATCTCAGAGGTCTTTTCCAACGTAATTGGTTCTGGGATTCCTGTTCATTGCCTTCAGATTGTGGTACAGAGCCAGGAAGGTGTGGTGCTGCAGGCCCTCCTGTCCCCTGCTCAGGCTCAGCAGTTTCCAAAGAGGTCTGAAATGCAGTAAGAAAGGGTGGTAGTGGGACATGTGCTTGCCTGGGACTGGCTTGTCTGCTTGGATGTCTGAGAAATGTGACAATCAGCCCATGGCTCATGGCACTGCCTCTGGAAGCTGGCAGTGGATGCAGCTGGGCTTCCCCTGCCCTTCTGCCATTTCTGCATCTTCTGTGGAGCTTTGTTTCATCTCGTGTCTGGTATGAAGAAGCTCTACATCAGGGTTTAGTTTAATCCTTCTGCCCCTGTTCAAATGAGTCCTGAAAATGCTGCCAGTGTTTTCTTTAGGTGGAGGCAGACCTGGTGGACTGCTCCAGGGTTTGGTTGCCCTGGTAAGCAAGTGCTTTGGATCCTTCCTATGCCCCAGAAAGGACAGATATGTGAGCATAAGTTAATTTATCTTGGCAGATTTATGTGAGCTTTGATTAAGTAGCTTCAGTACAGATTTCATAGTAGGAAGTACGGAAAATTCAGACATAATTTATCTAATTTGCAAAGGGGAACTTGAAACAAACTTTGTTATTAAATGTAATTCAAACCAGGCAGAGAAGTGGTCACTTAGACACAATTGTCATGTGGTTTTGCTCGGGTAGATTGTTCTAAACTGACTCAGTAGCTGTGTTTGCTAAGGTTGCTGATTTTTCTAGACATAGGAAAGGCTGCCACTGCTCTCTGGACTTCTGTAGAGCATGTAATAAAGGAAATTCCTGGAGAGATAGATAAAAATAGGGAAAACACCTTAAGCATGTTAAATATAACTTGAAGTTATCAGACTTTAAAAAGGTTACTTGATTGAGTTTTCAGGGGTTTTTTTCTGTCTGATCTTATTCAATATTTTTAATGATCACCCAGACACAGAGTAGTGTGTGTGTGGTAATGCAATTTGCTGATCACAAATGTAAGAAGATATTGTCATCTTTATTCTTCTATACACTGACAATTTGGTAACTTGAAGGACTTGAGTAATTGAAATGGGGTGGAAATTAGTAAATTATAGGGCCGATAATTCACTTAAGACTGCTAAATCTGAAACAGTAGGCCAGACAAAATGATGTAGTTGATTAAAAGAGACTGAGAGAAGGAACGGTGTAGGCGAGTGAGACAAAACTCTGGTACCTTTTAGAGCTCAGGTGATTAAAGCTGTTGCAGGAAGGGCCTTACAAGTATTGATGCCTTCAGGACACTGGTGTCTTTGCAAGAAGCTCTACTCTTACCTAGATAATTCCTGTTCCCTGGAATTAGCTGTGGCTCTTTGTGCCCTGCTGTTGGTGACTGCTCTTGGTGCACAGTTGGTAACAGAGGAGCTGCTCTTCCAGGGTGGCTGTGCTGCAGTGGTTGTACCTTCACCTTAACCTCATTAATCCATCTTGCTAAATTTTTTCAGATACATGTTCTTACTCTTTCTTCTCCACTACTTAAAAGCTTTTCTGCCTTCCCTGCACTGTCTGTACCATCTCTTCTGGTTCAGTCTCTTCATCTACTACTGTGTTTGTCTCACCAAAAGTGTCACATTCTCATACCTCATCTCATTTGTTCCCCCCTTGATGTTTTCTTATTTGTATTTAATGTCCTATGTATTTATTTTACATTGGACTTAGCCTTTTTGTTTGTATAATCTGTGTGTTGTGACTTTATGATGAGTAATCGTTTGAATCCCTTCTGTGCCCAGTGGGATGTTGGGTTGTGTTACGTGTTGCACATGCACAATCTGCTGCTTCCACACTGAACCTCACAGTTCAGTGACCTTTGGTTTATGGGATTTTTTTTTGGGGGGAGAGGAGAAATTTTTCTCTTTTTTCTGTTCAATAGAAGAGGAGATCAAGCTAAGCTTAATGAACATTAGAGTATTGGCACTCTGTTGTTTATCTTGCCTTCTCCTTTCTACCTGCACAAGAGAGGAAGCAGCATTCAGGTGGTGGTGAAATAAAGGCTGATTTCATTCAAATCAGGCAGCGTCACAGGAAGGGGAGGCCATGCTTCAAAGTAACAGGCCCCTCACTTTCAAGCCTTCCAAGCATGTGCAATTTAGGGAGAGGGAACTGAGACAATTTAGTTAAAACCACCCAGCAGATGAATTGAAGTGTAAGGAATGGGAAAAAAAGCAACACAGAAAGGGTGATGTTGGAAAGAACCTCTGGAGTTCATCCTGTCCAAACCCCTGCTCAAGCAGTGTGCTCAGAACCATGTCCAGACAGCTTTTGGAGAGCTTTGTTACAATAGATAATTATTACTGCTTTAATTTCCTGTATTTATTTATTTGACAATAAATGTAGTTCAAACACTTCATGGGAGAGGAACAGCCCATGAAGAGAGCAATGCTTCTCCCTTGGCTTTTTTTCTTTTATGTATTCGGGGAATAACTACATTGAAGTACAAGGCTTCTGCATTTTATAGTGAATGTTGCAATGATTTGTACAACTTCTCTCTCAGTCAAAAGTCCTCAAAACCCCCTGTAAAAATGTCTTGCGGTTTGGTGTCTGGACTGTGGTGTTTTCCTGCAGTTCTTCATGTTCTATGTTGCATGCAATGAAGTTACCTGCAGTGAAAATACATTAATATCTTACCTAATTTGTTTTAAAACTTTGGGAAGTTGTACTTGATTGCAGTGATTGATTTATCATTCCGAAACATTCCAGTAGTTTGTTAAACTGTGTTTCTGAGCCGTCTGTGTACTGTCCCCTGTTCTTTGACCACTGCTCCTCTGAGCCATAGGACATGGATCACAGGCTGTTACTTCTCTTTGTGTGCCTGAAACTGCTAAAAATTGGAGAAAATAGATGGGTAAGTGGATAAGAAATAGGGAGTAGTAACCAGCAGTTTTAGTGTTTTGCCTTTATAGATAATTATTTTCCTGTGTGACTTCTGAGATTTTCTCACCAGCTTTGGGAGTTTTTCCTGCTCCTCCCCCCAAGTTTTCAGGTCTGTAATGAAGTGTTGTCCTCCCATAAAAATGTCATAATCCTCGAGTGATTTAAAGTGCTTCTGGATCTGAGATTGATGACACAAGGAATAGTTTGCTGTAATACAGTTAAAGGCATCACGGTCTAGTTGCCAGAACCAGGAGCTGAGGAACCCAAGTCTCCTTGCTGGCCCTGGAAATGATCCATGTTGTGACCTTGGACAAATCACCCCATCTCTCCGTGGCTCTGGTGTGCAGGCTGTGGGCTGGGGATCCTGATGCTGCTGTAGCCTCACCAGGCACAGTGTGAGGAGTGCTGTGGGCAGGGCGAATCTGCCACCAGGGCACAGCTTAAGCCTGTCAATTCCATAGGAAGTAAAATTTACCTGCTTTATCTGAGTTGATCTTTACTAAAAGCCTGGAAACAAGTGCATAAAATTCTGTGTGAGTTTTCTCATCAGTCTTGGGTATTTCAGGATCTCACGTTTTTCCTGGAATGGGAGGCTTGCTTCCCTTGCACTGTGCATTTTCCATTTGAATCCACTGGAATTTACTCGGGATATTTTTCAAATTTATAGTACCTGTTAAGAAAGCAAGTTTGCCCGGTGGGCCAGTTGCTGTGTTTTAAAGTACATATTATATAATTGAATTCACTTTGCTGTTCTAATATTCGGCAAGGATTTATTTTTACACCATTATGAACCTGCCTTGTGCTCTCATCCTGCATGGGAATTGCACATGTAGGGTACCTGTGTTGACCTGTTGAAGGTAAAAAAGCAAAGAGGGCAGGCCTTTTGTTCATGGGAAAGCACTGGAAATGCACAGGAATGAAATTAGATATGGTATCTTAAGGCTTATGTTCTGTTCTTTATGTGTCAAAGAAATAACTAGCAGAATTTAACCTAATACAAAATTATTTTTCTGGTCCTTTGAGGGGGTTTTGTCTAGACTGTAGGAAGATTTTATTACCATTTAACCTTACTGTTTTCTTCTTCACATTTTCTTTTAAAAGACATTAAAAGGAACATATAAGACTGAGAATGGACATGACATTCAGGTTTAAAAACGGAGTGTTTAATGGAATCATGAATAAATGGAAACAGATTTGTCTGTCAAAAATTAAATAGGAGTATTCTTTGATTAATATCAAACTCTAATCTAAAATAGTTTTAGCCATTTCATACAGGTGACATCTGTGCTTAAATATAATTTCCTCTCCCTGTTCTGGCATGACTGTTAATTACTTACTCAATGTAGTTCAACATTTAGTTAATAAATATGTCAAGCTTTTACCATGGTGTTCTTTTTGCAGAGTTGTGAATTTGCAATTAGTTTTAGATTTACTACATGGTGACAGACAGTGCTGTATAAATAGAGGTTAAACACACAATTTACATATTAATTTCATGATTCATTTATTCAATGATTTATGTGGATATAGATTGTATTTAATCTCCGTGCTGTAGTTGTTTCAGGCATGACGAACAGAATCACTACACTGGTGGAGAAGTAATGATGTCTGTATTGAGCTACAGCAGCAAAGGGGAGCAGGGAGAGATTTGGAAACCCAATTATTCATTAATCTCAATAGTTTTTGAGAGGCTGGTGAAAAGCAGTAATAGGTTTGTAAAGCATGTATTTACAGATGTACATGTGTACACATCCACATACGCACACGCTGGGGAATTGGGTACTCCATCTTGTCTCTGTAATAATTCAGGTTATCATTAGACAGTGCTCTGTGCCCAGGTCTGTTCACCCTGGAGGCCACATTAGTCACCACCTTCCCATTCTGGTACTGCCTGTGTCATGGGATTGTTTCCTGGACTTAGGTGCAGGCATGCTTAGTTTTAAGTGTGTGCTGATTATTGTATTCCTGAAATCTGAATATCCACTTGTTGTGATCAGAGCATCTGCAGTCTCTCTTCATTTATTACAATTTTAAAAAGGAGCTTAATGAGTATTGTTTTATCTGTAAAAGCACTTTCTCTATTTTTTTTATCCATGAGTTTTAATTTTGTTTTATTGAAGGGAAGAGCAAAGTATTCATAGGGTGAGATGAGAACTTCAGAAAATGCCTGTTATGCATATGTGGATATAAAAAGAGTTAGAGGAAATATTCTATAAATAGTTAGGGCTACAGCTAAAGCTCATGCACATGTATTTGGTGTGATGAATGTACTAAGTTAAAGCATATTTTCGGTTTAATATGATGTTCCTTCCTGTCAGTTGTCAGTGTAAAGGTCTCTGAAGTGCAGATAGATGTTTGACCTAATTTAGCAGATTACGGCCTTTAAATGGACTTGATGCACTTCAGACAGTGTTGAATTAAAGTGTGTCTCTGATTTTGCTGCTGTGCTGGGTTCCTGTTGCCTCAGTGCTGTGTGTGTGAGTTCTGCGTGCCTCTTACTCCAAGTCCTTTGTGATAAAAGGGGAAGGCTCCACCTTCAGTGTGTTCTCTGAATCCCTCCAGATAAACACTGAGTTAGCACAAAAAAATAAATCATAAATGAAACAAATAAACCAGGGTAGTTGAAAACAGATTAAGAACCTTAAACAAAAGACACGATGACACCTTTAACTCATTAAGATAAACAGCACATTGTTACTTGCTCTTTTCTCTGGGAATGTTCAGAGTACATCCCTGGCTGTGCTGTGCCACCCTCCCTGCAGCTTCACAGGCGTTTCACACGTTCAGTTTGTGTACAATTCAGGAGATTGTTTTTGGAAGAGCACTCCCGTTTTTCAAGTACTGAAAGAGCTACTGATCAGGTGAGAATTGGCTGGGTTTTGGTATCGGGAGGTGGTGAGGGAGCTGTCCCCCATGGAGGGCAGGGGGAGCAGAGATTCACCTGAAGCCCACACAGGAGCAGGAGGTGTCCAAAGGAGGCTGTGAACCCATGGGAAGCCCATTCTGGAGCAGGATCCTGGCAGGACCTGTGTCCATGTGGAGAGAGGAGTCCATGCTGGAGCAGGATCCTGGCAGGAGCTGCGACCCTGCAGGGAACCCCCACTGGAGCAAGCTCTTCCTGAAGGACTGCACCCTGTGGAAAGGGATCCACGCTGGAGCAGCTCGTGAAGAACTGCAGCCTGTGGGGAGGACTCACTTTGGAGAAATGCATGGAAGACTGTCTGCCATGGGAGGCATGCCATGCTGGAGCAGGAGAAGGAGCAGCAGAGACAATTTGTGATGAGCTGACCACAGCCAGCAGCCCAGCACAGCCATCTGGAGTGTATCCATGGGGGAAGATCCCACACAACTCTGGAGATACCTGCTTCTAGACATGGAAGGAAGAAAACGAACGTGAAATAACGATTTTTTGGGATTAAATGTCATGGAAGCTGCATGGGGACAAGTTGAAAACTTGAGTCTCTTTCTTAGGTCCCCCCTTTTCTCACATATTTGTAATTTTCCTGGATCCCTGAGTCCAGGTGTGTGCAGCACATGTGTCCTAGTGGTGTTTCCCTTCATTTACCTGGGAAGAACGGCCAGGTGTGTCTTGAAGCTGCCATTTCTACTTCTTAAATCAAGTCCTTTCAATCTGGTAGTAGTTGCAGTAGAGCTGGAACCTCACTCCAAACCCCTTGAAAGTGCTCTGTGCTGAGTAGCTGACTGCAGGGAGCAGGTGTCAAACAATATTTAAATGACATTCTCAACAAAATAAATATCGAGCTGCCATGTCACTTTGGTGGGAGAATAATCTGCTCAAAAAAAAAATCCCATTCATTGTAAACTGCCTCTGACATTTGTTCTTCAGGAATTATTTGCAGTTTATCTTCGGAGCTAGAGCCTTTATCAGCACAGCAGTTGAACTGCAGTGCAAAAAAAAAATGGTAATTGAGTATTTTATCAAACGCTTCCAACAAAATGGACTTTGCAAGTCGTAAATGAAGATTAAAACCATTGTTGGCAGGGATGAACAAATTGGAATGATTTATTATCCGAAACATCAATATGTCACTGCTCAGAAATAAAATAAAAAGAAACAAACAACTGCCCCCCCTCCCCCAAAATGTGCACTTAGTCTGAGCCGAGCGATGGAAGGTAAATACATGTTTTAATTATTTGTGCTGGAGAGGCTGTTTAAAAAAAGAAAAAGAGAGAAGAGAAAGCATCATCATAATGGCACAGCTGCTGTGGGACATTATGTGAGGAAAAGAGACAGTAATAAGAGAACTGTGTCAAAGGAAAGCAACTCTGAATGTGTACTTCAGCTCTCCTGATTACAGAAGGAAGATTAAATATTATAAATGGGGCAATTTGACAAGAGTGGATTTACTACTTGTGTTTAACACCTAAAGAGCCAGTGTTTTTAAAAGGAATCTTATCTCACTCATGTGAAATATCTTCAAAAACAATATGAGAGGAAAACATACTGCAGTATTGTCTTATTTACACTATATCAAAAATGGAGTGGTCAAGAATAAAAGAAGTCAGTCTGTTACAAACTCTATATCAGTTTCAGATTAGGAAACAGAGCATGAGAAGAGTCTTACAAAGACTACAGGGTTTAGAAATTGTGTTTTTTGTATTTGTTCCTAAACCAGGAAGCCTTCTAGGCTTGATCTAGGGACTTGTTGACCCTAGTTCAGCAAATTCTCTCCCTGTGAAAATGCAGTGAGAACCCAGTAGGCAGCAACTGGCTGCTAGGGGGCCACGCTACTGCTGTTCTTCCTTGAGAACTTCCTTATGTAGACATGGAATCATTAATGTTGGAGAAGGCTTCCAAGATCAAGTCCAGCCTTTGAGCTGTTACTTCCTGCTGACTAAACCGTGTGGTGGAGTGCCACATCCACCCCTTTCCTGAACACTTCCAGGGATGGTGGCTCTACCTGTTCAGTGCTTGACATCATTTTCAGTGAAGAACTTTTTCCTGATTTCCACCCTGATCCTCCCCTGGCACAACTTGAGGCCATTTCCCCCTGTCCTGGTGGCAGTTCCCTGGGAGCAGCGCCTGGGAGCTGGCAGGTACAGACACATCACAATGTTTGCAACCTTTCTTGTCCTGTTTCTTACGTCAGGCAGGATCAAAGGGTTCTGCTTGGATCCTTTGTTTATGAAAAGGTCAAAATGACTGGGGAAAACTCTTCCCTGCTAGCTCACCAGCTGCTGTTCCCATTTCTGAATTAAGGTAATCACTGAGTTGAAGCTTCCTGTAAGTGAGAGGATGTGGAGCTGTACTTTTAACATCTCCACATCTTTGCATTTTCTTGCTCTTCTTTCTCAGTAATGTGCTTTTATACTGAACACCAGAAGAAAGAAGTGAAAGGTTCCGCTCTGAGGACAGATTTACCCATTGGTGCTGTATTTGTTGCATTTAAGCAAGAGATGAAAACTTGTGTGTTAATGTTCTACATGTTGCAGATTTTTTTCCATTAAATAAAGGAAGCAATTTGAAAACAAAACAAGGCCAAAACAGAAAACCAGGAAGAGAAGACCAAAACTAAAGCCTCTCTCATCTCGGAGAGCCAACTCCAGCAAAAGAATTTTTGGTGGCCTTTGTCAGCCTTTGTGCTTTGCTATATTTTTAAGAAATGACTGACTAGTAGAAGACTAGCTGAAAGAAATACTTGTCTAAACTTTTGGAAGTTTAGATGTGATAAAACTCAAGAGTGACCAATGAAACCTTTCTGTTCTTCTTTCTTATGGTACAAACATTGCTGTTTCTCTCTTACCAAGGTTTCTGAGTGTGTTTTTCCTGTGTGTATTCAAGAAACAGACTTGTGTCCCTTTAACATGACTTTTTGCACCCATTTAGTGAAATTTAGATATATTTATTCCCAAGAAACTGCTTTGCTTTTGTTTGTTCTGTTACGTGTGATATATTTGGGTGTTTATGTTCCTTACATACGTTCTGTTACTTAAAGAAGTTGTCCTTGTGAGCTGAAGGATCTTTTCTCTAGCATGAGGCATCAGCAATCTGTATTTCTTGACAGAATATTTAGGATTCTGACTTTCTGTAACCTCCCTACAGAATTGGGGGTGTTCTTGCCTGAGCTGGAGTCTCTTGGCTTGAATACCTGTGGTGCTGTGAGCTCTGGATGTGCCCCTGGCATGATGGAGCTTCCCTTTCCTGAGGGGGACTGGATCTGTGAAATCAGGGCACTCAGGTGCCTTTTTGGATTCCCCACGATGCCCACGAGGAACAGAAGAGGCATTTGCAAACTTGTCTTTTCTTTTTATTCCCCCTCCTCTTCCCTCCCCAAATGTTTCTTTTTCAAGTCACCGAGAATGGAATACTACAGTCTCAAGATTTGTGGCAAACATAAAGTAAATGTATTAATTTATAGATTTATTACTTGTGGCTGTCAGTTCTGTATGTGTCTTGAATGCTGTTTTCAGCTGAATTACTGTTTTCTGCTGTTTCTGTCTTGTGGAAAGGCAAATTGTGTATGCCAAACTCAGGCATTGTGATTTATGAAGAAGATAATTAGTATTTCCCAATAAGTGTTTTTTTCTGCTGTGATGTGCCAGTACAATCTTGAGTTTTTCACCCTCCTCTGGAACTTACAGAAAATAATTTTTTCCATCTGCCTACAAAACTAGATTTTAGAATATATGTATTTTGGAGGAGAAACGTCCACCCTATTCTGGCTGTTTTCAAAATACTTTGAAACATAAAACAGCTTTGAAAATTGGGGAGATACAGAGCCAGTTTCTACTCCCAAAACTGGGATCCCCTAGAGTTTTTTACAGTATTCTTGATGTATCTCCTAGTCATTGTTTTCACTGAAGAACTTAAGAGATTTGTTAAAGATTGAGATTTCCTGCTTTTCTTGTACATTGCTGGTGATAGAGTAAGAAAAGAATTTTATTTAAATTAAAAAAAAAGACTTCTTAGTTTCACAGAGCTGCTTATAGCTTGTTACTGGTTTGGTTATTGTTCATCCTCACCATTAACTTCACATAACAACTTTGAGTTGTTGGATTTTCCCTGTTGTTGCTTCTGAGTAAACCTCCAGCATCTTATAAAGAGTTCCAGACACCTTTCAGCAGCGTGCAGTGAGGGTCGTAGCTGGGATTTCTGTGCTGAACAGCTCCTCACTATACTGTACATCATTTTTATTTGTTGTAATCAAGGTGGAGAGGCTTTGTACCATCTGTACAATGCTGGTTGGAAGTTTGTTTGAAATGTTGTGTTCCAAAGCGATTTGGAGTTCTACAGAGAGAATATTCCATCTTCCCCAATTAAAAAAAACCCCAAACTTCTCTTCAGTAGCATAATATTAAGGTTGGAAAGTAAAGCTCTTAGTATTTGGGCCAATGCCAAACCTGGGAAGCAGGGCCCTTTTCCATACATGAGTTACATAACTGTGTGATCCTTTTTTTAATGAAGCTGCTCTTCCATGGATTTCTGAGTTTTCCGTGGGTTTCTGAGTTACATGCAGTGTGTTTAGAGAAGCCATATGTGTTGAAGCTGTTGTGCTGCAGGAGAATTGGCTTCAAGGTGTGTTCTGTACATCCTGGAAGAGAGGGATGGCGACAGACTGGGAGTGGGCACCTCCATCCATAGATGGTCCTAGACCTTCTCAGAACTCAGGAATCCCTTAGCAACCATCCTGAAGATAATTCTTCTAGTGTACATATATATCATAACCAGGTCTGTGCTGCCTCATATTCCGTCCTGCTTCATTGTTTGGTTAAAGAAATATCTCTAAATACTGCTGAAGACTTGCTGACTAAGGAACATTTTGTGTCTTAAGCCAGTAAATTTCACATATTGTAGCTGTTTTTGCATAATAAATTCATATTGTGGAGTTAGAGGAGTTTGACAGGCCTGTATGTGCTGATTAATCTTCAGCATCACCTTTGTTCATAAATTTAGTATAACATAGTGCATAGTTTGGCACAGCTTTAATTGGTATCCTTGAGAAATTAAAATAGTGTAATTTCTATCCCACCTATCCCAGCTTCCTGTACCACTGGAGAATGACATTATCAAATTACAAAGGCTAGGGACATCCTATGAATAGTATTAAAATACATTTTGCTGAATTTGAGGAAGCTTTTGGTTATATTTAGCTCCTCTGAGTTGACATTTTGCATCAAGTTTTAATATAATATGTAATAAAAAAATGCAACTAGCAATAAATTGTTTATGTACTTGTGTTTTTCAATCAGCAGGTTTTTGTCATGTCCCCTGATGTCCCAGAGACCTTGAAGTTTGAACAATTAAGTCATAGTACCCATTAAACTTTATTATCTTCCTCTGCTACCCAAGGTAAAATAAAGCACAGGGCAAAACTGAGATATTCTGCAGGCTAAATGAAATAAGGTGGTGGGTCACAATTTTTAAGAGATCTTTCTTACTGTGTGTAGAATACAGGATAAATAGACCATACTTAGAGGAAAAAAAAAAAGTATTTGTGTTCTGGCTTAATGAACACTGGTCTTTTGAGAGTGTGGTGGGTGGTTTTTTGGAAGTTAGTTTGATGTTGTCTAGAGGTGGCATCAAGAAGTTCTTTGTGCCTCTTCAGAGAAGACGGATTTCTCCCCGTCCGGGTCTGGGTGGCAGCGATTCCTTACCTGGAAGGAAAAGCTGCCTTTGTCCTTACGGGAATGCTGCCTGCAGTGCTCCGTGAGCTTTCTCCTGGTTCCTCTCCGGAGCCTGCCCGCAGCAGCCCTGGGTTAGCCCTGCTGCTGCTCCTGGGAGGCCGAGGCAGCTGGACAGGGCCTGTCCGGTTTGGTGCCCCGTGCTGCCGGCCCTGCCGACCTCCCTGGCATCCTGCTCGGTCAGTCCGGCAGGGACTCTGTGCCGCTGAACAGGGCTCTGGAGCACGTCTCCCCAGGCTATCCAGGAGGATTATCCCTGTGTGCAGCACTGCTTGCACGGGCCTTTCTCTGGGCTTCGGAGCTGTGTCATCTCCTGGAGGCAGGATTTGTGGTGATGCTGTTGGGCAGAAGGTGTCCAAAGCTCTCTGGCTTCGCTGGACCGAGCGATCCTCAGACATCAGTGACTACAGTGCACCGACAGGTTTGGTACTGAACTCGTTATCAAAGGCTGAAGTCTTGCATCCCCAGCTGAGCCTCATTTTTCCAAACCCAGCAGGGTTCTTTTTAAAAAAAGACCACTTCTGTTGCAGCCTTAATCCAGTGGGCATCCTGGAAGAGAGTTAATATAACAGTAAATTTTATTATGCAGTATATGGATGAAATAAAACTCCATGTACCACGTTGAACTGCACTGTATAGGTGCAGTTTTTACCTTTTTTTCCTCTTTCAAGGTAGCCTTTTATTTTCAAGGCTGCTGTAGGAAAAGCAGTACCTGCTTGAGGGATCAGATTTTCATGCAAACTCCTGTATTCCAATGGGAAATGCATAAATAATTCTGAGACACAACAACATCTGGGATAATACCAGGCAAAATAAAATGGTACTGGCTCTCCTGAGCCCAAAGAAAATGCACTGAACACAAAAGCTTTTGTGTAGTTGCCTTTAGCTGCTCTCTGTGTGATGGTGTCTGTGTCCATCCCACCTCAGTGTTCCAACGAGGTGTTGGTGAGTGAGCTTCAGCTGAAGAGCAGCTCACTGCTGGTGCTGTAAGTTTTAAGTCACAAGTTGAACTTCGCTACAGAGAGACTCTGCTGCCGCCACTTTACACCCCTTTTTTACCCCCTTTGCATCCTTGCAGCTGCAAGTGTTGGGAGCATATTAAAAAAACAGCCCAGATTCTGAATTAGAGGAGGAGGTAGAGCATGAGTTTCCTTCTCCCTCTCGAACAGCCAGAGCTTATCAAGTCAGTTAGAAGGAATAATGCTGATTCTGTTGATTCAGGCTTTTAGAAAACAGAAAATTCTAGACAGCCAGATAGCTGACAGTTACGAAATCTGTGGTGAGGTTGGAAAATAATTTGTAAGATGTGGACATGTTTATTTTATGCATTTGGTAGCTGACTCAGGTCACATTTGCTCTTGGAAATAAGTTACTCCTTGTTAACAAAGTGTGCAAGTGAGATGGTTTTCTTCAAGTAGTTATTGGGTATTTTGAAGAGAGAGGAACAATCCACAGGGAGGGCACAGGGATGAGGGTTCCTTCTAGCAGTACCTGTGGTACCATAATGTTTTTGGTTAATGTAATTGGCCCTGGCTACTGTTTGAATCTCAAATTTGAGAGAAAATTTTGCATGGACTATGAGGGCACAGGTAACTGAGACATTGCGTGAAACCAGCCATTTGATTTCTTGTAATTCTCTGTCTGCGGCAAAGTTATAAAAGCACAAGGAACAGGGAAAGACTTTGTGCTCTTGCAGTTGTGCAGAGCAAGTTGGAGATGTAGATGATTTCGATTTACAAGGCTGTCAGTCAGACTCTAAATTAATTACAAATAGGCAAAGATTTCACAATGAAACAAACAAGGTCTTTGACATAAATTATATCCTATCATTAAAATATTTAGAAATGTGTAATTATGGTATTTAGCAATGTTATTCAAATTATAATTAATGGGAGCCTCAATAATATTACCTCATCTTAAGTGACTTCACATTTTGAAATACTTCCTTTTATCTTTATGTGCATTTTGGATTTAGATATCCTATTTAGGTATTTTTATACTCTTCCTTCAGGGATCATTATTCTCGTGCATCGTGTGCAGAAGTTTCAAGGTCAGCATTACTTGAACAGTTGTAATAGTCCCAACAGAAAGATAAATATATATTGACTAAGGCTGGAGCTTCAATTCTTTCAGTTGCTGAAGGTCAACAGCCCCTCTGAGGTGCTCTCCAACCTTCAAATGTCTATAGGTTAAATCACTGATGAATTACTGCACTTTCCTGAATGAAGGAAACATATTCCAGACAGAGGCAGCTCGTGGTGCCGTGCCTGTTGACTGACACAGGCTGGAGGAATTGTGAGGAATCAGATTCATGGAAATGTGTACAAACCTGAGTGCCTGGGTTTGGTGTGGCAGAGCTGCAGCGGGGAACAGAACTCCCGCTTTTCTTGTATGGAATTCCGGCCCCTTGCACGCCCCTGCTTTGAAACGCAGTTGTGATAAAGTAATTTTCACTAACCTTGGACTAATTGGGGGCAATCACTGGGGGCAATCACTGGGAGCACCAGCGAGGGTGTCCCTGAGGCTGCAGGGACAGCACTGGGTCTCAGAATTCCCGGGTGAATTTCCCTGGCACACAGTTCTTCCCAGGAGGATACACAACCATGCCTTGCTGTAAGCAATGCCGAATCTTCTTCCTGAAAAATACTCTGCAGGCTGGAAGGAATCCTCTTCCAGAGCACTCCAAACCTGCTCAGGAGGGCAAGTGGGGACCTCCTGGGACACTGGGCTTTGCAGATACTCCTGCAGCATTCCAGAGAATGTGATCTGCACACGTCAGCTCGAGATCACCAAGGGGGCAGAATAAAGAATCTTGTGTTGTAGCTCCCTATTTTACCTCTTAGCTTTCAATATAAGCAAGCAGTGCAACGTTCTCTGCAAGTTTAAGAGGCTTCAAAATATAGTTTGATTTAATATTATCTGAACGTGTCTTTTCAAAATCAAATATTCATAAAAATTTCATTTTAAATTGTCATTTAAGGTGCATTATCCTAGATATTTTCAATGTTTTTAATTTGTTTGATCTGTAGAATATGTGTACAGTGAAGCATTCTTACATAAAATGTAAATTAAAACATTACCTGTCAGAAGATCTGTTTTGCAGTGACTTCTGAAGTCTGCTTTGTCCATGCAGGTTGTCTGCTGCAGTTTTGATATATCCTGGATCAGGAGGTTCAGATTGACCTGCAGCTGGTCTAGAATAAATAGCTTTATTTTAAATATATAGTTATATATATATGTGTGTGTGTGTATATATTAACAGCTTTTAATGTCCAAAAAATACTTCACATTTGGATCTTTTAAATAAAAGTTTGATAGCAAACTTCTTTGTTTCTTTCTACAAATGAAAAAGCTGATATATCTATTGACAGTGTAAATGTATTATCAGGTATGGACTGACTTAACTAAATCTTGGGGCCAAAATTAGGGAAAACATTAGGCTTTGCAATGTCTGTGATACTCTGCATCCCCACAACTTGTTTGGTGTCTGATTTTCACAGGAACTAGTAATGAATAGCAAAACATGTGCAACTATCTTATTTGATAAGTAGCAGTTTTCCTTCTGCAAACATAGCTGTTTCATGTAATTTCTGCAAGAACAGGTATTTGTAAAATTAAACCACTTTAAGATATACAAGTATGAAGCACATTTCAAGGAATTCAGTTGTCCTGATAGCAAATGAAATTCAATCCAAAAAATATAATTAAGTGTAGCCATTGTCATTGAACAGTTCAGAGAAATTACATGCTCAGTATAAAAGCTCAGCAGTTTATTCCATATAAATGACTGTAACATGTTGGGCAGCATTTTTGTAGTTTCAGTTTTGGTCCCAACTTTTCCTTGTGCTGTTTATTAAATGCCCTCAATATCTGAATAAAGCTCTTGGGGTCCAACAGTCTGCAGGAAGATGTGTTGCTAAAATGAGGAAATGTGAGAGAAAGGAAGGTGAAAAAAATTGGGTATCAGCAAATAAATTAACACAGTTTTAAAAATGCATAAATTTCATCAAAATTAAGATTTTATTTGCTTTCAGCAGTCTGCTTTTTTCTTTTTCTTCAAATGAAAGCTGGTTCCCCGTACATGTACGTGACTCTTGGAGTTGAGAACTTTCAGAGAACGTTGCACAGTGTGGAATGTATGAAAAAACTGAGCATTGGTAACGTAAGTCTTCGATAAGGTTTGGATTTCAACAGTGCACCCGGGGGGGAAATTGGGAAATACTGAAACCAGAGAGTGCATCAGCAGATAAGGGCAACCTTCTCCTTGTGCTTGTGACCGTGTGTTGTCTCAACTTCTGACTCACTGGATTCTTCCTGAAAGATTAAACCACAGGCCTGACAGTTTAAGTGACAATTATGTGTAATTGCTGCTGTGTCCTGGTAAATAATTTGGTATTAATTGTAGCACAAATGGGAAAGAAATTCTGTCACTACAGGCTGTGTTTGGTACACACCTCAGGTGTACCACATCTGTGTGACCTTTACCTTGCTGTGGAGAGCTCGTTTTATTTTGTTGCCATCAGAATTCACTATTGGTACAATTCTCTGCATTTCAAAGGACTTCATGTTTTAATGAAATTGTATTCGATGTAGGATTTATTTGATGTCAGAATTAGTTTGGAAAGGGTGTTGTTCATCCTTTGTCGTGTTGAACTTAGAATGGTTGGGGATGGGATTCCATTGAAAGGGAAGGAAAATTGATTTGGGCACCTGTAATCCTCACTGTGCTTCCTCTGTCCTCCTGAGCCCCAGCAAAGGCTGCCAGGGCAGGGAAGGACCGGTTTAGGGGCACAATTCCATGTCTTGGAAGGCTGTAGATGACAGTTGTGGCCATGGATATTCCTGACAACCTACAAGTGCATCCTTTTGTGGAGAATGGTCTG
This sequence comes from Atrichornis clamosus, assembly GCA_013400975.1. NCBI lineage: Eukaryota > Metazoa > Chordata > Aves > Passeriformes > Menuridae > Atrichornis > Atrichornis clamosus. The sequence continues at coordinate 50,708 of WBMZ01012310.1, forward strand.
TGAAAGGTGGTTCCCCCTTCCCTCCTTCAGAAAAAGCTTTTATTTGGAGAGGACACCAGGGTTGTGTCTCACTTCTCATCTTGGGGTCTTCTTGGCACTGACGCTCCTCCAGCCTCAGTTCCACTGAGGATCTGCTGTGGCCCAAAGTCATGTTTGAGGTGGTGTATGTTCTGGTAGGTGGTCATTTATGTTGCTTTTTCTTCTAAACCCGTTAGGAACTGAGTTTCTGTTGAGTTCTGTAAGCCTTCTGGTAGATGGTCCAAACCACCAGAAATAAACCCTTATGAATATCTCCTGAAACATTCTTACAGATGGGATCTCGTTGAGGGTATCAGTATTGATTCTACATGTTGTTATTGTCTTGCAAATTAAAAATCAGCGTGAAAGGGGAAAAAATGTAAAATCGAATCAATTTATTTCTTTAAAAACCTAAGTGCTAATAAAGAAAAGCATAAACTCCTTTAATCAATCAAAATTGTCACTGAAATGCTGTAGCTTGGGCAGAGCATAATGCAGTTTGGTGGAATTTTCACTGTCTTATAAGTACCAAATATAGATTAATATATAGTTCAAAACACTAATTTTTAAACTCTTGTCTTTCTTCTTCACCGCTGAAAAATTATTCTTGAAAAATAAAGAAACTGCCCTGTGGTCAAAGATAGTCTTAACTACCTGTCAATCAAAAGGAGAAGTTTGTTGAGGCATTTAATTACAAGATAATGTAGTCATCAAAATCTCGTTGTGGTAACTGACAGCTCATTTTGGACTGAAAGCGTGCAGCTACCTCCCCTGAGGTCAGAGATGTTCCGAGGTTAACGTAGTAATGACAAGTCCTTTATTATCACATTATGACATTGAAAAAAATTGCAATTATACTAATAAATTAATAACAGTAATAAAATGACAGTCATAATTGCATAATATACATGTTGTCAACGGCATTTTTGTTACATGGCTGGAATTCATATTTTATCTGCATATCTTACACGATATTAAATTTTCCCAATTCAGTCCAGGCTTGCAGTGGCTCCTGAAATTTCTGAAAGCCTGGGCAGTTAAAGTAACTGCTGGAAAGGAGACGTGGAGGCATGAGTTGTTTTTCACATTTAGAGATTAAAAAAATAAATGGTGAAATTAAAGAAGTTCACACTCCACTCAAATATTAGAATTCATTTTTTGGCCATATCCCTAAAGAAAATATCATGTCTCTTATCAGACGTAATAATGCATAAAAACCTGAATTAGACAGGAACTCTTAAACTGTCCAACAAAGAATGTTCGTTTTCCTCTATAAATAGAGAATTTCATGGCAGTTTTTTATTCAGCTCTCATTTAAAAGTTCTGCCTTAGAGTGGGGTAAATTGTGTGTGGACAGGACCAAGGAAAGAGGATAGGATCAAGATACGGCAGCTCTTATTTTGTTGCTGAATTGCCGTGACACAGAAATCAGAAATCTTCCGTTTTGGTATTTACCCACACATTTAGTTCACGTAAACCTTCACTAGGTATAAAATCGCCAGGGTCAGCCCAGAGTTTCACCCATTCATCCCTGGGCAGTAGGTTTCCTTGTGGTGCTAATGCAGCTGTTTCTGGCTGCATGCTGGCAGCTCTCTGTCAGCTGAAGAGGAATAAACGTCTCGTCCCCGTGCCGTGGGGACGAGTGCCCTTCGTGCTCTGGCCCTGGAAGGGCTCCCCTGAGCTCGTGGCTCACTCAGGATTTTGCCCGCGTTTCCAGACTGGCTCTGCTGCTCCAGGAGCAGTTTTCAGGGATGTGCAGGTGAAGTCCTTTCATCCCTTCCCAGGTACTGCCCGTGAGCGTTGTCCAGGTGTGCAGCATTCGATTTGAAGTGGTTTAAGTTCCAGCTTCTGTTCTTATGTGGGTTGAACTCTGTGTGACTTTTATCTCCAGACTTTTTCCTTGTTTTATTTTCTTTTTCCAGCAGAGTGTGAAAACACCACGAGTTTTTATCACCTGTGGTTGCTTTTTGATTAATTTGAGTTGGATTAATTCTTGCTTCAATTCCACTCTCCCTTCTTCCTTCTGCTTCTTACCCAGATTTGATTTTTTCTCCAAAACAGTGTTGTCACTACTGTTGGGGAGCCATAAGTAAAAGTTTAGGGTACAGTTGCAGTGAGGCACAGTTATCCTAAGAGACATCCCAAATACTTCTTTTTTCCTTTGATTTGGGTTCCTTTGGCACCTCCTTGGAAGGAGGTGATGCTGTCATTGGCACTGCCTGCTCCTGTACTCCAGGAGTTTGTCCTACAGGACTCCCTCAAAAAAGAACTGTAATTGGGGTTGGTTTTTCTTTATTAATTTAAAACTTCTGTAACCGAACAAGGAAAATGCAAACAGATTTCTACCACATAGAAAATTTTGGTAATTTAGATAAAGCATAATTAATATTTGCAACGTCAAATCTACTCAGAAGCTTAAATAATTTGATTATATTCAGGTGAACTTGCAGCAGAGGCGTTGACATACTTTCATTACTCCAAAATCAGTTTCTTGAAAGAGTCCAACCTGTATTTAAGTGTGTGGAGATGCTGAAGTTTTGCAATAGAGGAGTGGTATTTTATTAATACAGGAGCAGGAACCTGTTCTTCTGTATTTCCATCACAGACTTAGGATGGAAGCAGGTACCAGATGTGGAAAACTTCAGTTTAAATTATGAGTAATTTGCAGGGGTGCAAAATACTGACTTGATGATGACATTGCTGTGTCTCTAAAAGCAGTTGAGACCAGGATTGTAGTAACATCATTATCACAGATATGTTACACCAACGCTGCTATTGGGCAATCAGTGCTCAGAGAGAAGCTGTGCAATGGATGTGTGACCTGTGTGGAAACAAACTCTGCTCCTGACACAAAATTCTAGTTTCTTTTCTTCCTTTATTTTTTTTTTTTTTTTAATTACTATTATCGAAAGCAATTGTTGAATTAGGTAACATTGTAGAAACAAAAGAATTTAATGTTGAATAGTTACATGAGTTGCAAGTACTGTGTTAGCTGATAAATTCCATAATACATATCTCAGCAAATTACAGAATGCTATGAATTAGAAAAACTACAACTACTATTTCATTAATTTAATAATCTGCATGACTCATAGATTTCAACAATTCCGGTAGAGTTTACTCAATGTAGTTATTTCACTGTTCATGTCTATGTCAGTTATTCTCTGGAGATAATGATGAATATCAAATAATTAATTCAGTTGAGAATGGGTAATTTGTGAGATTGCAATGGGTAATTTGTGAGATTAAGGGAAAAGGCGTTGTTTTTTTTTTTTTAAATTATCCACTATTCCTAAATTTACTCTATATCAGTGACAATTTCCTATTCCCAAAAAAATTAAATGGGAAAAGTCCTTTTTTTAGAAAGATGATTTGGGTTCAGAATAATGCAACAATGCCCATTTTTACAAATGTGTACCCAGAAAAATAGTTTCATGAGTCAGCAGAGTTTTACAAGTAAGGGAGTGTGTTGGGTCTCTTGAGATTCATTTCTGTCTGAAGGGACTTGGGTCTGTAAACATGATAATATTTTAGGTGCTGTTTTGGGGCTACATATACTGGCCTAGGTGATGATAAGAGTTTTCCAGAGCCTCGATTCCTGCTCACGGGTGTTGAGCCTGCCCTGCTCCAAGATCCGTACAGACAAAGGGCTGCCTGGGGTTTGCACCAGCAGGAATTGGGGGTTTCTGGGTGTTGGTTTAACCTGAAGCTGGTGAGGTCCCACGTGTTGTATCCGAGCCCACCGCAGGGGATGGTTTGTCTGTGGTGGCTGCTCCTGCAGCTCTCGCATGTCCCAGGGGGAGCAGTCCGCAGGGCCATTGCAGGAGTACTCGGGATGTTGTGTGAGAGGCAGCGTGTCACAGCCACAGGAACAGAAAGCTGCACCCACATCTTAATGAGCAGGTTTTTTTAAGCTCTGAAGAAATCAGAGATCAGGTACAAGCGTAGACATTCAGTGATATTTTACTTATTTTTCCTCCCATTTGCTTTTTCTGTACAACACAGATTTTGAGGGCTTTGTAAGTCTCTGTTTTGATTTTAATTGTGGAATTCGCTTTCGTTTAATACATTTGACATTTGCTTAAAATGTTCTCATTTAATACAGTGAAGAAATTAGCCTTGCTCAGGAATGTTTATCTAGAAACATACAGAGGATGTGATGTTGTATTGCTGATATTTATATTGACAGACAGAATTCCATTCCATTGTAGGTGAGAAACCGGTTGTGTCTTGTCCAAAACTGGTTGTTTCTATCCTGTGTGCAGGAGTCAGCTTTAGATGAGGTAGAATTTCAGTTGTTATTATATATCCAATGGTTTGCTTGTGCTTTATTTTATTCTTGTTACTTAGATTCTTTTCAAGCTGAGCCTAATCTTTCAGGATCCCCTCTGGTTTTGCTTTCTTACTTTGTTTCTTTAATTCCTTTTCTCCCTGTCCTGTTAGATCCAGGTAGTCCTTTATTTAGTGGACAAGTTTTGATGTGAGTGTGGAAAGTCTGGTCCTTGGAGTACTCTGAGGGTGTGGAACTCCTGAGCAGGATTCTGTGCACATCATGCCACCATCTTTCTCATAACTCTACCAGTTAATGTGAGTATTTTTCTTTCTGAAAGAAGGAAGACACAAAACAAAACGAGAAACCAGAATGTGAAATAAACCCTTTTGTCCCCCCAAATCAACACTGCTCTCCCCTTTTATTTTTTCCCCTCAGACATCTGGTTTTGTGGTTGTTGTGTTGTCTCCAGTCAGTTTTCATTTGAGTTGGAAGAGGAGGCTATGAGATGCTTTTGCTTGGCTTTCAAGTCATTCACCTCTAATTTCTGAACTGCAATTAGAAAGAAACTTTTTTCTTGCCCCTACTTTTTGCATCCTAGGGTAGCAATTAGGAAGAACCAGGTGAATAGGTTAGCATTTTATCCAACTCTATTACTCTGACTGATGGAGCTATTAGATAAAGGCAAACTGTAATTCTTTATTACCTGCCTGGCTCATTTCTGCACTTTGCCCTGGAGAAGAGCTGCGTAAAAGATCAGAGTGTTATTGAAAACTCCTGAGCAAATATTGAGCAACTTGCTGGGTCACTCAGGTAATGACAGAATTTCAGGGAGATGCAGGGAGCACATGTGAGGGTTTGGGTAAGTACGTGGTGAGAAACTGCTGGATGGTGGAGCCTGGAGTACGATGGCTTTGGGAAAGAAGAGCTGAGAACACTTTGTATATGATAAATACGCTTATAATTAGTGAGATCATTAGCATGGACACCATGTACTTAAGTATTCACAAAGAAGTCTTTAAGCTAAGCAGTTAGCTTCACAATGAAGGAAAGAGACAAAATGAATTATGTACAGCTGAATAAGCTTTTCAGAATCTCCAAGGAGGTGACTTGTCTGTTGATGGCCAGTGGGGGTCGAAGAGTGAAATAATTACTTAACAGCATGTAAACAATGTGAGATGTGAAGTGTGCATTTTTTCCCTTTTCTTTTTCTTTTCCTTTTTTTTTTTTCATTGAGAGAGTTTCTTGTTGCGATGGCTCCACTGGGACAAGCAGCAGAGAAATTTGATTAAATGGATGCCTGGGGTCACGACCCTGTCTAAACATGCTGCAGCTCTCAGCATTAATCAAAGAATGTTAAAAAAAAAATTTCTGACCTTGCTGCATATGAGTATTGGTGAGCTGTGAATGCAGGCGTGGATGGATCGAGGCTGTGTGAGCGCCCTGCTCACAAAGGGACAGAGGAGGAGGCAGCTTTCAAGGACAATGGAAACCCATCATGTTGTTTCAGTTCTTGTTCCGGGACTTTCATGTGCTGATGGCCCAGCAGCGGCACTGGAGTTGGGAGATCCCATTAGGATGCAGTTGGGAAAGCAGCTTTTTGTTACGTGCTGCTGCTGCTTGAACCCTGAGCGTGGAAAATATTTACAGCTCGGTGGTACATGGGAGATCCGTGGGTTCAGAGGATTCTTGGCTGCCTCCCCTCAGTTTTAATGGATCTGGAAGTACAGAGGAAGCAGCTCTCCTCTGTAGGAGTAGCCAGGATTAGTATCACGTTTATTAAGTGTGTATTCTTAGAGTTCTTGTAGTAGCAGAGTGAAAGGTCTTGATTTTTACTGAGCAAGTTACATTGCAGCAGAGGTTAGGATAAATCAGAAAGTGAGATGTAGCCATAAGGCCACAAGGGGCCTGATCCATTTGATTTAGCCCTCAGTACCAACAGTTCTCATTGCAGGCAAGATTATTTTGGTAGACAGAATTTTATCAAGTGAATCAAGTCTCATTAGTGTCCAATTTCGAAAACAGTCCAAGACAGGGATAGATCTTTCATCTATTTTTAAATTACTTAACTGGGAATTGAAGCAGTGTAAATACAGGAGCATACTGATGTGTTGCCTGTATTTTTGAAGAAGGTGAGATTGCCATGTTAGAGGAATTAGTTTGATCTTTCTGTCTGTTTTTCTCCCTAATGGAGTCACTATTTTATGAAAGATTCTTGATCTCATTAATGAAAGCAGCTCCATACATTTACATGTTGGATTCTGGTCAGCAAATAAACAAATCAGAAATTACTAAATTGTAAACAAATGTAAATAATTTGAATATGTGTGTCAAGCATCTACATGAGGAAATATCCCAAAGTTTGGAAACACGAGAAATACCTGGATAGGGAAAAGAGGTAGTGGAGATCTCAGTGCTGCAGCAAGGACAACAGATCCCCACTGCAAGCTGTAGAAGCCTTCAGATGGAATTTTAAGTATGTTTCCAAGTGTAATGACTCACCGTGGAATTCATCATGGAGCATGGACCTGCATTCGCTGCTTGTAGTGTCATAAGTCTGCATGGAAGGCCCAACAAGTCAGTTTTTGGTAGAGCCATACTGTGCATGTCATTGTGATAGGATATTCTTGAAAAGCAAGCCAAATACTTCAATTCCAGTATTATGAACTAAGAATACATGAAAATCAGTTTAAAAGGCCTTGACTGAAACCTCCGGCAAATTTCCTCTTGTGAGAGCTGCAAGAACCCCCAGTTCCGGAGAGGTTTGAAGTTACAGTGTAAATCTCTGATGGTGAAACCCAGAGCTGCTGTGGTTGTCACTGACTCCTCCAAGGGGATCAGCAACACAGGGCTGATTGCTACCACTGTTTGTGTTCCTCTTCTTGGCCTTCCTGGTGTTTGCTCCTGCTGCCTTTGAAATTCCTTCCTGAAGAACAAAAGAACATCATCTTAGCTCTGCACCTTCTCCCAGGCAATAATTCCTTTTGGAAATTGACTGATTGAAAGAAACGTAATATTTAAAAAATAACCATCGGTGCTAGTAGGTTGGTTTTTTTGAAGTGCAACCATGGAGAACTTGGAGAAGCAGAGGTGCAATTTTTGACCACGATCTTTGCTTGTTGATGCAGAATTGAGTCAGAAATCACCCCAGATAGCCTTGGATTTTCCAAAGAAAACCAATCTACTCCCATTGAAACCAGAGGCAGTATTTATATGATGTTGCTCAGTCTTTGTAAAGAAAAGAGAATCCAACAGCAGGTGCTTTTCAAAAACCCACCTCAGTTCCCCACCTTCTGAGCCTTTGAGCTTTTTTTGAACTCCTTGAAGAGATTTGGCCAAGTTATGATGATAAAGGCAAGCTTTTGGGTGTGCCACAACGGGCCCCAGTACTTACTCTGTGCGAGAGAATAATTAAGTTTAAAAAGTTTTTTTATGCCAGTATCCTAAAACTCATTTGATTTACCAAATGTGTGATGGCCTGCAGTGTCCTGAGGGTCTTTAGGTTTGAGCCCTTCAGGTGAGGCACAGGGTTAAGGTTGTTCAGGTACTTCAACTGCACTTCAGTGTGTTTGATTTGGGTGTAGATAATCCCTGAATTGCTTAAATTATAGCTCTTCTAGGATAAATATTTCATAAATACAATTTAAAAAAAGTTTTAGGTTTTTGATGACTTGTAGCTTTTGAAAAGTTTTAGTTTTTTAGATAAACATTCCTGATTTTTTAGCTTTTTCTTGTGCTGTGTTTTGTCTGGATTTTGGCTTGTGCTCACCATGTATTTGTGTAATTGCCTGCATTTATCTTTGAGAAGTGACGCAGAGGGTGGCTGATGTTGGGCTGAAGGTGATCCAGGTCATTGTGCTCATGCCAGGCTGTTTGTATTTTTATAATTGCAGCACAGAAGAGTTGTTTTGTTCATTACAGAGCAAGTTACTCATATATAAATTATTTTTTGTGAAAGTTTCTGAAATGGAATTAGAAGACTCATCACACATCAGTGTCTTTTTACCGTCACTCCCTGGCAATCCCAACACATCATGCCATAACTAACTCTTACAGATTTTCCACTTGGGATGTTTGTATTCTAGTAAGACCTAGATAATTTTTAAAAATCCTTTTAAAAAGCCCATTTTCATTCACTGTGGGAGTAGCATTTTATGCTGTAAAACCTGCATGGCCAATGGCTTTCAAATACCTTTATTTAGCTGTGCTAAATGTAACTTCGATTATTGAAGTTGAAAGTTCCTTTATCTTAACACAGAAGTTTTCTGCACAAACCCCAAAGTGCTTATTTTTGTGTAATAAAAGCAGAAGAGAAGATGACCGGGTCTCAAGTTATACATATACTTTAAGATTAGTTAGTCTTTTTAGCAAAATGAGCAGCTTGAGTAGGAGTTACCTTGTTAAAAAGAATGTATTTATAGAAGTGTTTATTGTAGGTTAAGACAAAAGAGTGATCAGTAAAATGTTTTAGACAGTAGAATTTATCAGAGATTAGTCTTGTGTATTCAGTGTTCCGCAGTGTGATACCCAGTACGTAGCTTTGTTGTGAACTCGTGTTTCCTGTAGAGGTGGGGTTGGCACATCTGTAGACTGCAGTCCCCAGCTCCTGCAGGGCATCCCTGAATACCTGTGCTTGATTCGTGCTCCAGACACACCCTGAGCCGTGCCGGGGGGGAGAGTGATGTCTTCTCTTCTGCCTCTGCAGTGCCTGATCCCTGATGGGTCTGCCAGGCTCTGCTGGAGGACTCGTGGTGGTTGGTCTGTCCGCTCGGGGCTGGACTGACAATCACTGATGGTTTTTCACTGGACACCAAACATCTGTCAGATGGTACATTTTTTTTTTTGAGTTACACAGCTGACACTGACTTAAATGGTCTCATGTTCTTTGCTGTTGCTTTTATCATAATCTTCCCCCCCTTTCTCATGTTTCATGCTATTTCCTAAGATTTTCCAGTCAAGAATATTTTTGGATATGCAAATCAAGATTGAGCACAACTATCTCAACCTTTTTTCATGGAAATTTTTAGCCAGGACTGCTGCAGGTAGTTGGGCTCACCAAGGGCAAGACCTTGTGTGACTGTCATTAGAAGAGGATGGGGAGCTACGTGTTGCAGAATTTGATTAAAATGAAGTGATTCCTATAAAATTCATAGTTTCAGATTAAAATAAGACGCACGTCTGTGTACCTTTGCAATCTCTGTACACACGTGTGAATACAGAGCCTGGAAGCCATGATTCTTACAAGTCATGTGTTTATTCAGATACTAAAAGGAACATCATGAGAAGCATACTGTTAACAAAATATTTTGTTAAAAAGAGTTAAATTTATTCATCATTCTGGCTAAACACAATTCAACAGTAAATATTTTAAGTAAGTTTCTTAGGGAACACAATGGGCCATCTAGACTCAAGTCACACTGACAGCACTAAAAGGCATTGCTCGATTTATGAGAGCTCTCTGTTTACCCAAGAATGTAGAAATTTCCCTTTCTAAATGGGGCAGCCTTATCTTTATTATTCCAGTGCCTTTTAGTTTACAGTTCTGCTGTAAGCAATGTTTCAGGAGTCTACTTCAGGATTCCTAAATAAATGAATAGACAAAATTAATGCTCACTGCTAGCAATCTACATTTTATATATTGTGTGATTGAAAGTAAGCCTTGCTGAGCAGCAGAAGAGAAAAATTATGGTGGCACTTTATTGATACAGAATTTATGTGAAAACAGAAGGTAAATTGAGCTTCTGAAAATAAACCTTGTTTACAGATCCTGGTGTTTTTTTAAGAAACACAAGCCAAAACGTGATGGCAGTGAAAATCCAGTTCCAGGCACATCCAAGAAGCCATCCCTCTTCTTTTCATCAAATACGTGTCAGAACGGATGGAATTGTTACCATATTTACTCACTGCATGCAGACCACTACCACCACCCTGCACCCAGTGTGACTGGGTTGTGGCTGCCTGTCTGTCACGGGAGTGGAATTAAAGCCAGTTTTTTATAGCAAAAAGCAGAATTCCATTGCATAAACCACTGGTAATTGCGTGATCCGTACCCGGATGTCCCCAGGAAGTGTCACTTCCATGCATTAATACGGAGCAAGGGCTTTGTGTGCACGAGAAAAGTTTTCAATCTGTCCTGTCCATAGTAACTACAAAAGCAGCTGATGGAGTTCCAGCTCAGAGAGCTGTTTTCTCCCTAAGAGAAAATCCTACCAAGGGGTAGCAGCTGATGGGAGCTGAAGCGACGTGTGCTGTTTCCATCTTCAGATAAAAATCTGATAAAGAAAACAGCTGATGTAAGTTAAAACACAGTGTACTATTTATATGCTAAAAATAACATTTGGAATGCTTTTGTGTTGAGTTATCTTGGCTGTCTAGAGCAGCAATTAATAATTTATTCTGCCTATCTTAATCTGCTTTTCTGTCTGTTTATCAATGGACCTTCACTGGAAAAAACACAGTGACAAGTCAGTAAGATTCTGGGATTTGATATACTCTTGAACTGATAGGTGTTCCTATTTTTTAAGCACACTGCTACTGCAGCTGAAATTTTACTTAATGTGCTTTTCTCAGTTCTGTTTTGTTTACTCTTGCATGTGACTGCTTCCCTCTTCCCCCTCCCTTCTTCATCAAATAACCCATCATTCTCCAGGGTGAACCTTAAAAAAACCACTAGAAACCCCCCCACACCCACCCCAAACAAAAACATACCAACCTAAACCCCAACCCTAAAGCTTGCTGAACTAAACTGATGGTTTCAGCTAATTTAGGGGTAGATTTTGGCCATGGAATAAGGTATTAAGCCAGTAAATTATCTGCCAAAAAAAGATGTTGTTTTTATGTACAAGGTAGTCAGGTCCCTACGGTAAGTTTTTATTTGTTAAAATTATTAAAACAAAACTGCTTTTAAAAATTGATCTGATTGTAACCTCTTTAGTAATGTTTATTTTTCCTCAACATTTTTGCTTGAAGTCTTGCCATGTTATTGTAGAAATTTAATACTGTTTTAAAGTTGATGAGAGGCCCATGGTTTAAAAAACTCTAATCTGAACATAGTTTGGAGAACAAAATTCAGTGATAACCAGGTTGCTGCTCTTGGGAGGGTGAGACTTAACGTCAGTTTCTATCCTTAGCCACACTTTATAGCGATTAAATACGGAAAAGCTTTCACGTAACGTTTTAGTTTAGTCATTTTGTGCATTTTCATTACTTTTTAGGATGTACATCAACTGTAGAAGATCAGTAAAACATCCCCTGTGTTTGCCTAGCTTGGCTTTTTTGCTCGCGCTGCGTTTCGGCTTGTCCCAGGCTGTTGGGCCTGGAGCTGGACGGGCTGTGCAGCACCAGGCCGCGCCTTGGGGCCGCCCCGGCCTCCGTCCATCCCGCACGGGCTCCCTCGTTACAGCCCAACTTCAGATGTTTGCCTTTCCCTAATTAGATCCACGTAATCCATTCAGCCGGGCTCTGACGTCCCGGTCCCTTGTCCTCGCTGGCTTGGCCAGACAATGAGCACAAAGATACAGTCGGACTCGTTTTCTCATTATTGATTTCACGCACCAGCTGGCAGCTGTTGGAGCTTGTTCGTTTTTATAACCCTCTGGGCAACTTTTTAAAAGTACTTTTCTTTGACCATCTGCTAAATGCAATTGGTTTAATAATTAAAGACTTGCCATCCCTTTTTGGAGAGATACAAATGCTGTTTTCTGCAGCTGAGAGTTGGGTGTTTTGTTTTAAGCATAGGTGGGATGATTCCTGTCAGCGATGCAGCCGCAGCTCCTGTGAGGATCCCGTTGCTCATGTTAATAAGGGGATGAAATAAAGGGAACTTTCCTGTGGGTTTGTTTCACACCAGCTGAGCGCAGAGTGTGGGGAGGGGAGGTTGTGTCCAAGCTCTGCCTGTTCTCAAGTCCTCAGAATTCCCAATTCTTGTGTTTGTAGGAGTTCAGGGAAAATCTCCTCGCTGAGTGTGTAAGCGGCATATTTCAGCCTGAACTGTGCATCAGGGGAGTGAGGACAAGAAGCATTTGGAGGTGTTTTGTAGTGCTGGCTGTGGCTGCACTGATAACAGCAGGCTTTGGGACCACCATCTGCCTCTGCCCTGCCTGGGGTCAGGGTGGCACAGAACCCCTCAGCACAGACTGGAAATCAAACTCCCAGAAACGATAAAAACTTCACTTGTTTTCTGGTACTTTCTTTCTTTCTTTCTTCCCCTTGGCTGAAGTAATGGCAAGTGAGGCACCAGTGTCTGTCTTAGTGGGACTAATTTGAGATACAAAATTATAAGTAGCATATTAAAATTCTTCCTAAGAAACCCAAAGTGCTTTCTAAAAATAAAAGCAAAGACAGTAGGTCACTGGTATGAACGGGTCCCTTGGAGCCCCTGGATTTTCCATGCAGTGTGCTTCATAGGCAGGATGTGTAAAAAAGATCCAGCCTTAGTTTGAACTCATCTTTATGCTGTGATTAGATCTAAACTTTCCCATGATGCCTTCAAAAAGGGCTACTGAAAAATTCTTCTGTTTACCAAACAGTTTACCATTTGTTTCAGATGTACCTCAAAGCTGACCTGGAGGATTACTCTCATGAGAGGTGAAAAAGGGTAATTCATTTTTTATGTTCCTTTAATCTTGGAATTCTTTCAAGAACTCGCTGAGCAGGAATTGGTGCATTTTATTTTGCTACGGCATCATTTATTCTCCAAACATTCTTTGCTACACAAAGTGTGCTTGCAGAATTGGTTAGAAATTCATGTGGAAGAGGAAAATCAGTCAGAATTTGTCAGTTTCTTAATACAATTGAATGAGACTCTTTTGTACAGAATGAAAAAGGAAATAGTCATGTGTTTTCTTAATAAGATGAAAGATATCTGTGTTTGCTTTGAGATTTTTATGTTTGTTTGTTTTAAAAGTATTCCCATCTTTAATATTTTTGTACTTTACAAACATAATCTTGTTCCAGACAGCTGTGATCTCTGGTCCCCTCTAATTCCTAAAGTAGACAAGAGCAAGTCAAATTTTCCAGAGTATCTGGCTAAATATCCCCTGAAATATAATTGAACTGAAAGCGAATGCTTACAGTAAAAGTTCAGATTAGAGTGCAAAGTTTGCATGAGAAATTCCTTTCTTGAACTTAATCCTGTGGTGGTTTTCATGCGGAGCATTCTCATCATAGATTTCGTGGTTGTAGTATTTTTTTAGATTGCAACAAGTCTGCCCTAAGCTGTGTAAGCCTGTGCTTTGCATAGGTATTTCTCTTTCAAACAAAACTCCTCACTTCTCTTCATTTTCCGCTGCTTAATTTCAGGAGCTGACTCTCACTCGGAGGCTGTTAATTACGAGCCTGTCGAACCCTGAGTAAATGGGAAATGGGTAGAGGAGATAAATACAATTTCTTGTATTTGTTGAGCTCACACAGTTGACAAAACCAGTGACAGCTGAACAAAGCGCGTTTGGGTCAGTGATGTTTCTCTTTAGTAGCTTGGAATGATTCTTCCTTGAATGCCCTAAACCTCTTAAAGTGTTTCACAATACTCTGTGTAGTTGCTTTGAAGTGTCCTTTTCCTGTGCTAAGTTTAGTTCTAAATGAACTGCGGACGGATGAATGGCCGATAGGCCAGCGCAGGGAATTCAGCTCGGGATCAGGCACAGGGAGTTCAGCCTGGGATCAGGCCAGGAGTTGCAGTGCAGGCTCTGGTGGGCACAGCTCTGCTGTGGGTAGAAATCCAGTCAAGTCCTTGGTGGCGGGAACCGCTGCGTTTGATTTTATTGAAACACAGCGAATGCTCCTTGGTTTGCTCCTGGGTGGTGTTGGCGGTCACTTGGGAGTGTGGGAGAAACTGCTCATCCTCTTCCTCAGTTGTGATCTGCACAGACAGCACAGTGCTTCCTTTGGGGAACCTTTGTGGAAAGGGTAGGAATGAGAACTCTTAAAAACATCTCTCTCCTTAGCCCTGCTGACCTATCCCTACTCCGGGGCTGTGCCCCTTTCCCAGAGAGAGGAGGGCAGAAACCCTGGAGGGGTTTGGGGTGCAGTGCTCTGTCGATCTGGGCCTCATGAACAAGTGGGTTTATTGGGTTATTTGTGGGTTTATTGGGTTATTTGGTAGCATCTTACACCCAGCTTTTGTCACTGTACCGAAAGCAAATTATTCACCAGGAGTAATAGAGGCCAGAAATAAGTTCAGGGTGTGTAAAAGGAAATCGTCATAAAATGCATTTGTGTGTTTGCAATCCCCAGGATAAATATTTTTGTTCGTGCTAAGTAATGATCTGACATTGATACAAATTCTGAAAGCGAGAAATGGTGTTTTGTAAGTTATTTTTTCTGGGTTTTTTTTCCTTCCTTTTCCCTCTGACAAAACTTTACCCAGATTTTTTTGCTCTGAAGTGGCTTTTGCGGTCGCTGGGCTGGGGGTGTGTGTGACAGGCAGATTTCTCTGGGATGTGGCCACAGACAGCTGTCTCCTTTTGGAAATGGACTTCTGGCTTCGAGGTGAGGTTTGAAATGGATGCTGACATGTGGGAATTAATCCAGTTTGTCACATACATTGGAGTGTGGCAGAGAGTGGGTTTTTCCCCCTCTTCAGGGGGAAAATAAAAATACAGGCAGAGTTTTTCCTGTGTTACAACTACAGTCGTGATGTTGTTCCCTCATTGACCCCCTTTGGAGATGCCTCACATTCTGCTGCAGGGCTCTCCACTGTGCTTCCAAAGAAAAAAGGTGAAAGGATTCATTCTCCCCTAAAATGTGAGGGTTTTGTCCCATGCCATTGATGGCTTTCACATGGTGACCGGAGAGGATTTGTGGCTCACCACACGTCCCTGTGAAGATGGGCAGTAAAAATGGGCTCTGCCTGCAAAATTTCAAGTCTTGAGTAATTCCTGGGCTTTTAGAACTGGAATACAGACTCTTCAATGGAGCAAACCACAGATAATGCTGTAAGCAAATACACTAAAAATTTGGTGTATCTACTTTTGTCTGTAATCTAATAATAACGTTAGTACTTGGCATGCTTAATTTATGGTATTGAAGGAATTTCACTCATTAAGTGATGGTCTGAAATGCATAATTTTTCCAGCTTTGGTCCTTCCTCCATGGACATTGTCCCTGTTTGCAGATGCATGGAATGACTGATATCCTCACCTGTCTGTAAAAACAGTCAAACATTTTTTGCAGATAAAATGAGCTGAATTTTCCAAATCTCATCTCTAGCTTGTGGCATTTGTGCAGATATTCTTTGCTGATCTTGGTGAGGTTTAATTGTGCAAATAATTCCCATAGGACAGAAAGGGAACAGGACAGGAGGAAAACATAGGTGGTGGTTGGTGCTTCTATGCTATAATCTTTAATTACAGATAATACAGAATAAATAATGCATTGAGGGGTTTTCTAGGGAGTGTTAACAATACGTTTTCTTCTTGTTTCTTATTGGTTGCTCTGCGAGTAAAATGTTACCTGCAGTTAAAAGTGTTTTCAAAAGGAGATTCAGCTCAAGCTAAGAACCCATTGCTCAAAGCAGTTCCATGTAAAGATTTTATGATACTGATATCAAAGCATAAAAGATGCTTTTTTATAAATATTGTAAATTTTAATGTATTATTTCAAACAGTTTTATGCAGGTTCAGTTCAACTAATATATACTAAATTTTGAAGATCCTTTGAAAAAAACTCATGAGCACAAACACTGCTGGAAAGAAATCTAAATGAACCATTCCATAATCTTCTGGAGTAGAAAGAACAGCTTATTTGTAGATCCATCATCCAAGCTCTGTAAAACTAAGAGATGAAACAAAAACTATAAACCAATTCTAAATAATTTATTGGTATTGTTGATGCTTCCAAGTGGATGAAGTGCATAATGATGAAGTCTAGATAGTCATTATTTGTCTTTTTTACATACTTTATAATTGAGCAAAATAGTTTCTTGAAGATTATTTGTGTTTGTTTGCAAGTTCTGTCAAATCCAGCAAGATGTATAGGTGCCATTAAAAATCTGTATTGATTCCCACAGTCAGCTGGGAGTTTACTTGGGAAGTCAATCATTAGCTGAGTAAGTGTCCAAAGCATGTTCCAGTATCTACTGGTAGTTTAAGTTTCTAAGCAAAAAATGACGATTTTAAAAAGAAATGTTGTGGGTTCTGGGCGCTGATCAGTAAAGATTTGTGGTTTTCACCTGATACTGTGACGGGCTGTTCTGCCCTGAGCGTGCACCTCTGATCCTTCACGTTCGAATTTATTTGGATTCGGCCTTTGAGCTTTCCTCGTGTGCAGTCCCTTACAGTCTGACCCTGTGGATACTGACAGGTGCATGGCTGGATTTGGGAGATGGAGCTGAAGTTTTGCAGTGTTCTCTGCATCCCGGGGCACTCACCGTGTCCTGGAGCTGAGCAGGGTTTTGGCTTTTCTTCCTCTTTCCTTCCTCTTTCCTGTCTCCTTTCTTACACTCTGGAGGAGAGAGTTTAGAGAGAGGAGGTAGCAGCACCTCCACAGGTCGACTAGAATGGTTATAATTAATGGATGATACATTCTCTTTACACTTATTTCATGGACAGCTTATGGGATATCTGCGCTAATGGATTGATCCTATTTGATGTATATTAGTAATTAAAGAAAATACATTTTTAAGAGGCAGGGATATATTTAATTTTAATAACTATCTTTCCCTGAATCAAGAAGTCTTTGCACAGAACTCTAATGGGTAACATTAGTCAAATGTGTGATAGATCAAATTGTTAAGTATGAAGGGTGTTGTTAATGTAACACAGAAGAGAAATCTTGTGAGGTAACTGAATAACACCCAGGAAGAGTGCATTCATCATGGTATGCTGACAAAACATCTGAGTAATGATGGCCATTAAATCTTTTGTCATGGCTAAGAGATGAAAAAAGAAAACAAGGTAAAGTGTGAGCCATTTAGGAAAATTGCCATTTGACATGTAAACCTTTCTGCCTCTGTGTGTTCATTTTTATATTATGGAATGAATTTGCATTTTAGAAGGAAATTTGATTTGCCTAGCAATTAGAGGGGAAAACTGTGCATTTCAATCTCTAGTTAGTCAAACATTTAAATGGAAAGAGCAGAGCTGATTTTTTTTTTCTTTTCTTTCTTTTTTCCCCATTTGGAAGGGATAAAACTCAAATCCACAGCGAAACAACCAACTCAGGAGATTGCAAAAGATTTGATTTATTGATACATTTACTTTCAGAACAGACCCAGTGTCTGACCATCTTTACATGAGCCTGTGTGTGAGTAGCTGTTCATTGGGCTGCCTTAAACCCGGGAAGAGGGAGCAATTCCCAAACACTCAGCACTTCTTGTGCTCCCTGTGCAGTGAACTCGCTGAATTCTCTGTGGTGGGATGGGAAGAAAAAATCTCAGACAGCAGTGGTACCATGAAGAACAATTTCAGTGATTGATAGAAACAAGAAATAGCCAAAGAGTCTGCTGAATGAAGATGGGCTGGGTGTTGGTTAATCTGCAGATGTGTTTGTGCTGTGAGAATATTTGGGTGGAATGGCTGCTCAGATAGCTGGGAATGCTTCTGTGCTCTCACGTGGGAATTAAGCAGTGGATTTACAGTATCAGGTGAGGTCTCTGGTTGTAAGAGTATTTTGGAATTGCTGTAACAGAGAGAAGAGACACTGGGGAGGTACAGAAAGAGAAGTAAAACTCGGAGAGTCCCCAGTTACTCTGGCGGGGTGGCTGAAAAGCCAACGGACAGTTTTCTAAAATGAATAAACTCCAAAATAATTAGTTACCAATTTCAGGACATTCATGGAATTGGCATTTTTTTAGCAGCTGGTTCCAATATCACATTTTCATACGAAGATAAATAAGAAGAAAATAGTGATGTTGAAGTCAAGAAAAAGTTGTGGTGAGACGTTTTGGAGTTGCTGGAAAGGTCTGTCAGGTCACTGAAGTGTATCCACACAGAAACATTCTGTTGTTATATTAGGAGGAAATGAGGCAAATTACAATAAAAACTACATTTAGCCAAGAAAGAATTCGTAGCAAAATTGTCCAGATGGTTTATCTTAACCCTGACAGCAAAATATGCTAACCAGATTAGTAATTTAGACCCCAGTGATATAAGAGGGACTGTTTGGAGCAATAGTGGTTTGTTTTTTTAAAATTGGTTTCTTGATTGAATTTCTTTAAATGAATGGTCAAGTTTTAGTGGTTCAGCTTGTGTTTTAATAAATGTGGCTCTTTCAAAAACCTGAATTTGATATATACAACTTGGAAATAATTGCAAGTGTAACTCACACAAGTTTATTGAGTTTGTTTTAGTGTAATCCTTTCTAAAAGTAAACTTCAGATAGCTTTGAACCATCAAAGAGTGGTATTTCATCAGCAGTATTTATGGGGTAAGGAAAGGGCCTGGAAATTCTTCTGCAAGTTGTTACAGCAAAGTAGCAGCCCCAAAAGAACTGAAGGGGATTGGATCTATTTATAATTTTAAATGATGGAGACATCAGTAAAATAGCTGAAAACACACGAGACATGGAGACAGGAAGAAAGGGGAAGGAGAGGGGGTATGATAGCCAGTAATGGAATAAGAATGTAAGGAATATATGTAAAGGTTAGGAAATCTTCTGACCTCACTTAGGATATTGTTTTTGTTCTGGTTACCATATTCTTTAAAGATGTAACATTTGAAAAGGGGAATTTGATTGACCTTATGACTAAAGATAGGATCTCTGAGAAGAGGCTAAAATCATGAATTTCTATAACCTTTAAAGAGCAAAGGTTGAAAGGCATTTAATTGGAAAATATAAAATCACCTGAATTATATATCGATATATAACTCTATTTCTTTTATATCAGAAATTATTATAAAAGGAAGAGTATATGGCAGTTGAGGGGCAAGTAACTGAGCAACCCCTGTGTGCCTGCTCCTTTTGCTGTTCTCTTCTGAGCACAAAGAAACCAGATTTCCCTTCCACTTCTAACAGCACCTGAGCTGAGTTGGGAAAGTAAAATATGTTAAATAAATGTGGGGAAAAAAACATTTTTAAAAGCCTGAAAATGCTCTCAGTTATTCAGGCAATCTTAGTGGCCATTGCTGGAAGGGGTTGTGTTTGTAAATAAAAGTTGTCTTGCGCTCTCGGACAGAGACTGTGGTGAAGCTTTCTCAGGAGACCTTGCAGGATTTGGTTCCTCAGCGTTCCCAAGGTTGGGAGAGGCTCCACACCCACTGGATGTCCAGATCCTGCTGTTCACTCCCGTGGAGAAATCCTGCACTCCACACACCATGGCTGGATCTGTGTGCTGGCAGAACTTCCCCTCTGAAATAGCAGTGGGAAGTGAACCAAATGTGGGGGAGGCTGTGCAGCACAATTGGAGCCTGAAACGGCTCTGGAATTACCAAAATACGGCATTTAATTTAAAACTCATTACAGGCATAAACAGGCTTGAAGATTGTTTTTAAGATTAGTTTTGTAAAATTATTCTATTCAAGAAATATTTTGTCTAATTATGTAATATTTTAGCTTTATTTAGTCACTAAAGAGATAAGCATAAAATTGAGGGTGCTTGAATCTTTGAAAAGAAATACACTCAAGAAAAAGAAGATGTATTTATGGCCTCATATTTGTAATGTAAAGGTTCAAACTTGAGGGTTTGAACTTTCAAGTTTCTCACATGTAAAACCATACTTTGTGATTTATCAAAACCCAGGTTTTTTAGTAAAATAGCCAGGTCAGTCTGCATCTGTCTGTGACGGCTCATCCCAGAACCATGTCTTGAAGTAGCTGGTAAAAAGAAGAAACTGATAGAAGGGAGATGAGCAGCAGCAGTGTCACTTCTCTTGTAGGTTGGTTGGCTTTGCTCAGCCAGTGGCTCCAAAAAAGAAGTGAATCTACTTTTATTTTGCTGTTAACTTGCAGAACTGGAGACACCGTTCTAGGAGGTGAAGGGGATAGACTTGGTATTTCCCTTTATCTTTGATAAATGTTTTTTGTACTCTTGATAATGAAGTTTTTCCCACTGACATCACTGCTTAGATATCATTTAAATATGTTAATTGAGTTTCAATTAGGCAGCTGTAAATGCGGTTCTGGTGTGATCCAGTGCTGTGCAGTGGCTTTATCTGCCTCCTTCAATATTCAGTCATATTATTTAAACTTTTTATGCCAAGAACGTGGGGATGTGTTTACTGTTTTGAGTTTGTAAATAACTGCCATGTGGAGGAAGATGCCTGGTCACTGGAGCTCGTGCATTGATTAAATCTCACTGTTGAACAGGATCCCTGAGAATGCTGAAGGTCCCATTAGAAAATACACAGCTTGATTTATACTTGATGAGAGCAGCATTGATCACATTCACATACTGAAACAATTATTGATGGAATCTATGATGAACAAGTCATTCTAGTTGTGATGAACATTGGCTTCTACCAGACATTTGACACTGAACCATGAGATTCTTTGTTGTTACAGCACATCTGAGAAAATCATTAAGCTTTTTGAAGCCTTTTCAGGCTGAGTCTGAGAGTATTATTTGCATTTAAGTTCCTTTCACAACAGTTTTAGTTTTCTTGCATAATACATTAGCAAATTTGGGGTTATCAGTAGCCATAGCAGATGTTACAGCAGAAGGATAAACGTAGCTCACCCAATGATCAGCATGTACTGCTGTCAAAGGACCTTTGAGAAAAAGCAGAACATGTTTAAGCTCTTTAAAACACGGTAAAGGCAAACTGCAGCAGTTCCAAAGAAAAGAACTGGAAATGTTTGCAGTTCAAAATTTTTTGGTTTCTTATAGTCTTCTTGAGAAAGGAAGGTTGAAAATCAGAAAAGAAATGTCTTTCACGGTTGTTTCAACCAAGTGTTTGTGATTGGGAGGAGAGTATGACACCAGATACAGAAAGCAGTCTCTGTGTATTTTTCACACTGCAAGTTGCAGGATTTAGTTGAGAATTTTGAGAGTGCAGCTGGGTTTCCAAGAACTGTAGTAGTTTTTACAGTCTGAAATGAGGCAAACCACGTGTTCAGATGTGCAGGACAGTCAGTAAACACTCCCCTCATCACTGCTCAAACCCCTGACATGGCTGTACAGAGTTCTGCAGATGACATCAAGCTGTCCTTGCAGCCCTTTTCATGTCATGGAACGTGCAGGGAAGAAAGCTGTGCTTGAGTAATTGTCCAGTTTCTTCCTATGTCCATGTTTTCACGTATATTTGGGGCTATGAAATCTGCTCCCAAGAGGAGCAGGAAGAAAATCTTTGATCACCCACAGACTGCTTGAAAACAAAGCCAGGGAATACAACAAGGCCTTGGTCAGAACCTTGTCCAGCAGGATCACACTCTGTCTGCCTAAAGATCCCAACTGATTTGTGTAACAGCCTGAATAATGAATGTGGATTTTTATTTCAGTCCCCTGAGTGAACCCATGCTGTTGTTTCACTCCCTGTGAACTCTGGCTTTCAGCTTAGGATCTTTAAGTTAAATTTGCTCAGTGTAATTCTACATTCAGAAAGAATGTAAAAATTAAATTATCTTAAGAATACAACATTTTTTTTTTGAAAGGTATTGATAGTTACTATAATGTTACATGATGGAGAATACCTTGCAGATTTACTGTCATTTTAGTATTTAAATCTTCAGAGATCTCTGACCCAGTGTTCCCTGACCCACAGGTTTACTGTCAATCCTCTTGACCTTCTTGCACTCGCTATTTTCTTTGGGTTTTTTTTCAGTAAACTGGTGTTAGCCATAATGAGATAGCTATATTAGAGTTAATACTCCCTTCTTTCCAAGTAGAATTACTTGATATTTTGCTCCTGAAGTGCATTGAAAAGTCTCCATGCAAGCAAAACAGGATCATACTTTGTATTTTATGTGCTGAGGAGCTGACCTGCAAAACTCCTCCAGAGGGTGGTGAAAGACAAGCACAAACCCACTGTCCTGTATCTTCCAACTTCCAACACACATACAGAGATACTTTTTTCCTAATATTTTTGAGGATCAGAAATCGGAAAGCCATGAAAAAGAGAGTTTAACAGTCGTAACACTAGAAGGTTTTGCATTGGCCTACATCAGAAATGCATGGGGTGAAAAACATTAAAAAGCATTATTCTAACCCACCAAACTTTTCCATTAAAGCCAGTGTGTCCAGCAGTGATTTCTGCTCAGCATCACTTTCATTAGGTGACCTCTGGGAATGTTCTACATGGAGAGGAATCCGACGGAGCTGACTCGCTCTTGGACTGGCACAGATGCATTTGCAGAATGTGGAGCCTGAATAATTTAGAAAGCAACAGTCCAGAGCTGCAGCTCAGTGTCAGGGTGTGCTGAGAAAGTTACTTGTAAATTGCTCTTTTTATTTTAAAGCTGGACCACTTCAAACTTTGAATATTTTTCTGTTTTCTTTCCATTTTCTGTTCTTTTAGAACAGATTCTCTTCAGGGGAGGAGAAAAAAAGGTGTAAAACTATTACTTACAGGCGAAGATGGAGTAAAGTGCTAAAATATCCATTTTCCTTCAAATACCTCTGAAACCTGCTCCTAAATAATGTTTAAATGAGAATGTTTTACAAAACTACCTGGTTTTGAAAAATGTATTATTTATACTAAAAAAAAAAAGTGAAAAAACTTCAAGCTTGTGTTTTGAAAATATTTAGGATTTTGCAGGGAATTTGGGCCCTGTGTGCTTTGAAACACGCGGAGGTGTTGTGTGCCTGCCATGGGGGATAACAAATCCATCTCTGGGTAGGGAGCAGCTTGTTGTGCTGAGCTTGGATTAAATGAGGTTTTCTTGCTAAGTGCTGAAATTTGCCTCTTCCCCCAGATGTTTGGAATAACTGATGTGAAAACCTTGGGGGAAGCTGCTTTGGTGAGGTGTGGGATCCTTGCTAAATGCATCTCAGTCCATACAGAACGCCTGCTAAAAGGCAGGATGAAAGCAAAGTGGAATTGTGAGGCTGTTGGGAAGAGGCAGCTTTTCACACATGGTCACTCAACATTAAAGAGAGCTAAAATACTGCTATATTCTCACAAGATAAAACTTGTGAGTTACAATTTTTTGCAGGAGAATGGTCTCCACTAGAGTTTCCTGCAGCCAGAGATAGGGCTTAGCACTGGGTGACACTTGGCAATTAAAAAGTGAGCTTGGATATATTGCAGTGCATTTTTTTGTAGTGTGAACTGCCTCAGGTGAGTGTTGCATAAAGTTGTTTTCAAGCATATGTGCAAATAAAGTAAATGTAGTGCTGTTGCTGACATATCTGTAATAAAATTGGTAAGAAAATTATTAAAAAACTGAAGAGTGACATTGGCAATTCTCCACATAAATTAAGCATTGTTTACTTGCTGCCACACGAGCTCTCTCTTACTGCAGTTTATTTATTCCCTTCCTCAAATGGCAAGAGAACGGTTTATTCCTTCTGGATGCAGGACATCTCATTCCTAATTACTTAAACTCTTCTTTTTTCCCTCCTTGCATTCCAGATGCTCACAAACGAGAGTTCTGTTATGCTATCAGGAATATTTGTTAATAAGAAAGTAACTTAAGTAGTTAACATAACAGGAGTTGATTTGACCTGCTGATATGCATTTTTGCAGAATAAACAAAGCCTGTTATCTGAGATTTTATTTATAAGGATCTGCTCAAGTGATCTGAGATCCCCCTTGTTTGCCTGTCCTGCCCTAGACCTCGGCACATAATCTCACTGTACTGCTGCCCTTTTGACATCTGATTGCCCTTTCCATCAGCATCCATCCAAAAGCATATTTGTCTAAAAAGGAAACAATTAAATTCCAATCTCATACAGAAAACCTTTACTTTTCAAAGAAAACATACTGAAGAAGTCACAAAGTCGTACATGACGGGGAACCCTCACTAAATCAGAACCAGAAGTCATTAGGCCAGATTCAGCTCCTGCCAAAATAGACACCAAGCCACTGATCTTGATGATATTTGCCCGTTTATATTAGTAATATTATATGTACTTAGTTTTTATTTGTTTTTTCATTAAATCCTGTAGTAAGACTAAGTTAAAATGTATGTGACAAGTATCACTGACATGCAAGATAAATAACAAGTGTGATTGGGGAATACTGAAATATTTCAAATATGAAATGATCTAGTTATTGTAGCTGCCTGTGATAGTAGGCTAAAATGTCTGATTTCTGTGAAATTGAGTTTTAATGATGTTACTCTACTCTGATACGTGGGTGTCCTATTCCAGAAGGATCTAAGAGTTGCATTGTGGTGTTTTTTTCAGGGACAGCAGTAAGTTCCTGTGGAAGCACACAGTGATGCACAGAGCAGATCTGCTGCTCTCAGTGTTGGCACATCCTTTCCTCTTTGTAGGTCTGCAAATGATCCCACTTGGGAAACACTTCCTTGCCTTCACACTGAGCACTCTTCCATGACTTTATCCATAGTCACAGGTGCAGAGTTTTGGATCACAAGTTTGAGCTGTGTTTGACATCTGTGACTGCAAACAGCTTTTTTGTAAAAAAAAGCTACAAATAATTCATGGTGTATAATCAGTGGTATGGTTGAGTTACACTCTGAATTTAGGCTTGGTGGGAAAGCAGTCCCTGGGTGTCTTACCTTCAAAGCCCTTCATGCTGAGGAATTTACTCAAGGGAGTTTTGTCACCAGTGGCTCATTGTGACTTTCTTCAGGAGCAGCCTGGTAAATGAATACTCAGCGTGGTGCTTTCAGAGTGGAATGCTGTGGGGCCATCCTGGTTAACACAAGAAAGATAAGAGACACATTTCTGTGTCTTACGCTTGGAGAAGAAAGGGGTGTAAATGGAAGAAGATTTCTCTGTGTATTGTTTTAACTTGAACTGCTAGTATTCACCTGTCCCGGTTCTACCTGTTGATTATACACCACAGATGAAAGGTTGATGATATCAGATTATATTGCAATTAGAGCTTTGGAAGAAGGATGCAGCCTGGCTGGCCACTGAGCACATCATGAGCTTTGCCTGGCGCTTCTGCCCAGCCTGGTGGTTCTGCAGCAGGACACGAGCAGTGAGCTGGGAGCAGGCTCGTGGCTCTTCCGACAGCCCCAGCCCTGACAGCAGCAACGTGAGAGCTGCAGTGGGCAGATTGTACTCTGTAGCTTTTTGGCAAAGGCCTGTTTTTATCAGTGAACTTCCATGCGTAATTCCTACCTGAGAAAACTTGAAACAGTGTGGTTTTGTGATCAGTGAAATTTCCCACAGCTACTGTTTTAGGTAGAAATGGCTGAAATGACAGTTCCAAGGATCTGGAATGTCAGTGACATGTCCCTGGGTACCACTTACCCAGGTGCATTCCCAGGAGTTATTCAAGCCCCACTACTGATAAAGACTGCTGATCCCAACCCATCCTGATTTGGTGATGTCTCCAAGTATGTAGGCTTGAATGAGTGTGGATTTACAATGTTTGAACAACTTTGGAAGTGCTAGCAAGGTTTTTTTCTGTTTAGTGGGTTTTATGGTACAGAAAAGGGGTGAGCTGCTGTTTCCAAACCTTCAGAGCTTAGGGATTTGTAAACTGTTACCTGGTCATTGGAGGAGTGCAGCTTGCTCACCTCTGCAGTCCCTTTGTTCAGTTTAAGACCAAACTAAATCTTGGGTGCTTGAGAACCAGACAAATGTGTGTGTGTGTGTGTGTGTATATACACACACTGAAACACGTCCATGTGTGTGGAGTTGACTGTATTCTTGTTAGGGTAAAAGAAACTCAGCTGCAAGTTTGTCTGTTTTAAGAACTGAAATCACAAAAAAGACATTAAATGCTGTCCTATTTGCTACTCAGATGTAAAGCAAATCCAACTAAGTGAATTAAAAGAATTTTTCTTAACAATGAGTTTAATATTTTTTCCCAGCTCTCTGATTGACAGTTTAATGGAGGTTTTATTGTGTTATGTTAATGATGTCGGTGGAATATATATTTCTTTGTTTGCATCTGTCACTTATAGAGTTAATTAATATTCTGCTGCTTCCATATAGCTTTTGTTCCAAATCAGTCCTCTTTCACTCCGTGCGTGTCTTTGGCAGCCCAGTCCTCACGAAAGAAGAAGTTTGCAGAGTCTTGGCCAGCCGAGTGTCCCTGCAACCAGAGCTGCAGTTTGCCAGCGATACCTTCCACAGAACAGGACTAAAATATCAGTGTAGTACATAAGCCTTTTACCACCCTTGAAAACCCAGCTTGAACCTTGAGTGAGTCATTTACATGATGTTTCCTTGGGATTACCTACATTCTTGTCCACTTTGACCTTGTAATTTTGCTCACAGTTGGAAATGTAATGCAGAGTGACTAAGATAATGTTGTTTACACAGACTTTAAGTGGAGTGACATTATAGTCAAGCAAGTGTCACATCACCCAAAGTGAAGGAAGACTTAATTACCATAATCCTGTGAATACTAAAATTCCTTAGCCATGTGCAGCATAATAATGTAATGTTCTGCATGTTCCATTTAATAACCCGAAGGTGCTGTATTAACTCTTGGGGAACTTTTAGTTACCCTGAAGTGAAAGCAGACAGATTTAGTGCGGGTCGGGAGTAATTCCGTGCTCTGTGTAGATCCTTGGTGTGTTACATTGCTGGCAGTACATCCCATCTTCCTTTGAATTTAAACTTTGGCAGACAAAACAAAACTGAAGTGACTGCACCAGCATCTCTGTCGATCCAGTGGGTCTGGGCAAGGGATTTCTGCAGGTGATGAAGGCTTAAGGTCCCTAAATGGTAGGAATGGGACAGTAATAAAATGTAGTGTGTCACGGCAAACACACCAGTAAGTGGAGAGGAGTGTTAAATCCTGCAGGACTGGAACAATAATCTGTTTTAAGTGTTCAAACCACCCTACCGTGTTGCTGATAGTGCACCAGCCATAAGGACTCAACTGAGTAAGTAGATCTTGAATGAGGATATAATCATGAAAAGGCAAATCACGAGCAATTATCGTGCTTCACAAAGAGCTGAAGTATTTGTCATGTTCCCTTCTGAGCAGTGTGTAACCGTTTTATAGAGATTGAGTGATTATTCTTAATATGTTGTCTTTATTTGAGTAACGCTGAGTAGTAGTGCACAGCCTCCTGCATGCCTTAAACACAGTTACAGGCTTAAACAATAAACAGACTATTTAGCAGCTGAAAGAATGCAGTGTAGATAAAACCAGAGTGCAGGGAATAGCTCTCTTCCTTTTCCTGCTTGAGAGCCCAGAGAGTTCTCCAGATCCAGCCTGGCCCATGGTGCTGTTGTCTGGACTCTGCACTGCTGTGCTCAGTGGAACTGCTTTTTTGATAAGTGTGGTATGTAACTGTAAATAACACTAACTGTATGTTAGGATGTAGTTCAAGTTTAATGTGCAAGGCTTGGTCCTCTGAGCACTGGAAAACAGAAGTTTCCAAGGGAATGTTGGAAAGCTGGGCATCGAAAAGCACATGCTGCTGGTGTGTATCAGTGTGCAAGCAGGCAGAAGCACTTGAGCAGGGAGTCGAGAGCTGGTGTTGGTTTGTGCTGGCACAAAAAAGCTTTCCTTGCTGTTTACACCAGTGTGGTACAATTGATGCTGTTGCCTTTTATGGAATTGGTCTTATTTGTGGAGAGGAGATGGGAAAGGAGGTTTTCTGTGTGTTGGTAAGGATTTTAAAGAATGGATGTTAACATTAAGGATACTCTCTGGAAGGAGGGTGCAAACTACCATTGCATGGCCCATGCTTTACTGTATTACAGCAGTTTTAAAAAGGTGTTCCTTAAAAATGGTGCTTTTCCCTGAGAATTGGGCCTGGGGGGGAAGACAAGGGGATACCCTGCTGTCATCTCCAAATCACCTCAAAATTTTGAAGAAGGAAGTGAGTACAGCAGACCAAACTGTTAACAGTCATCCTGTCGCAGGGGTGTTCGTAGTCATACACATACACTGTGCTAATACAGAATAATTTTCAAGCGAATTCTTCTTTTCTGTGGAGTTTCCAACCATTTTGTATGTTTAAAATAAATAGTAAATCTCTGATCAGGGCAAAGAACGCAGACTTGCTGTTTCTTGGGTTGTTTTTGTAGAATTAAGCCGTGCTTAATGCTGCTGTTTGCCAGAGGTCTGGCCTTGCCCTGTGGTATTCACTAAGGGTATTAAGGGCTAAATAATAGAAGACAAAACAAATGCAAATGACAGAGAATGTAGATCATACATGAGAAAAGTTTTGTTGTTGCGGATTTATTTTTTTTTCTTTTTTAGAAACAAACTTCCCCTTTCTGCAGCAGTTGCCTCGGCTGTGTTCTCATTCATGCATCCCTGTGCTCTCTCCTTTGGTTCTGGCAGAACAGAAGGATTTGGGGCTGCCCTTGGATCTGTGAAATGGGACTCAAAAGCTGTGCAAAGCAGAAGCAGCATTTGCCCAGAGCCCAGCTCTGTGTCCCTGTTCAGCCCGAGCTCGGCCAGGCGGGCTCCGCTCACGGCTCCCGTGCCCTGTTCTCTTTTCCCTGCTCCGAGCTCACCATATTCCCCATGGAAATGGGGCACCGGAGCTGTGCCCGGGGCAGTGTGGAAGTGCAGAAATCCAGCGCTGGTGCCGAGGGCCCGGAGCACCTGTGAGCGCCGGCTGTGGGGCCGGGTGGGCCCCGGGAGCGCCGGCGCCGCAGCTGCCGGGAGCAGCAGCAGTTGGAAGCGCTGCCGCGCTCGCCGAGCCCCCCGAGACCCACTTAAGGGTTTTAACTTTCTTTGGATGTATAATTTTTGTTGATTAACAGGAGTTCTGGGAAGGAGGCCTTTTGTAAAACTGATGACAGGGAGGAGCTGCCTGGGGCAGAGGCTGTCAAATGATCTCCTTTGTGGCTGCAACAGTGCAAATATTACCAAGGAACCAAAATCCCTTCTCTCATCCAGGGCTCCCTGGGGGCGGCAGTGCTCGAACACAAAACTCTTCCTATTGCCAGAGATGAATCTTACAGGTTCTGTTGGGTTTTTTTTGTTTGAGGTTTGGTTGGTTTTTTTTTCATTTCAAATTAGAGTGTTTTGGAACGTGCAGACTTTACAATATCATTCTTGGGAGCAGAAGGTCAGAGACTTTTCCAGTTTTTAGGATACCAGAGTTTGGCTTCTGTCATCGCTGACTTCTTTAAGTAGGTTTATTTTCCTGGATACTGCTGTAGTGACTCAGAGCCTTTTGGGTCCAGCACATTTTGGTTTTCCTGGTAGGGATTTCACACTCTGTCCTGTGTTGTTCTGGAACACAGAGGATGGGAAAGGGTTTTCCAAGACATTTACGAGTGCTGGTTACGAAGATCTGGAAGAACAGTCTGAGTGGCCTGAGTTCAGGATGTGATGATTCAGGATGTGATGAATGCTGTGTTGAAACACAAACTGAAAGGTCAGTTTGCATGAAATCTGGTCAGATTCCCTAAAGGAAGCAGTAGAGGCTTGGCTGGAAGGACAGTGTCAGTGGCCACTGGAGTGTCACCACTTGTGTCTGATGTGAAGGGTAAATCAGCGTTTTCATCTCAAACTTTGCACAGGACAATATGAACTATTCTACTAGGAAACTAAACCATAGGTTTTCCATAATTTCTTTTCCATTTCCACAACAAGCCACTTTGGCTTGAAACATTTTTGAAAAGAGGGAGTTAAATATGTAATGTATTGGTCATGGGAGTTTTGGGGGGCACAGCCTGGAGCTGGCATGGGAAGGGTGACCGTGCCTGTCCACATGCCCATTCCCTGCTTATTCCCTGCCTATTCCCTGCCTGTGCCCGGCATTCCGGAGGGGCAGCCGCCCCCTTGGATTCCTGCAACTGCAAAACTAATTAGTGAAATTAAGTTGAAAACGCTGTAAACAAGTGAAGTTGTTATTCATTCCGTGCGGCACTACAAATGTGGGAGGACATGTTAAATGATAAATTAGGCATGAACTGCTTTAATCTGGAAGCTGAACATGCCAGCGAAGGGCCTGCATTTGTAATTAGCATCGGGGGCCACAGGAGAGTGGTGCCTCTTTTAAAACAGTGACAGGGAATTGATCAGTTTAGGTTGCTGTGGCAACCAGGAGCCCTCCATCGCTTCCCTCGTCCTCCTATTATGCCGTCCCCACGTTCAGAAATATATTTATGAACTGTAAAGATAAACTACTCAATAATGCAAAAGAGGCTCCGATGCTCAAATGCCAAAGTGATGGGGGCCAAGCGGCTGCCTGACTACCCGATAACGAGCTTAAGTGTTCTCTGGTTGTCATGACATTTCTTTTACAAAGCAAATGATGTCTGCAGAAAAAAAAATCTTAAAATTAGCCGAAAATGCAAATCTCTTTATGAGGCTGTCACCTTCATAATAACAGACAATAATTGATGATTTATGATATGCCACCATAGCAACCAACTCCTTCGGCACCCCCTGGTTCCTCTCACACAATGGCTTGGGCTCCTGTGGAAAAGTTTCCAGCATGAAGATCAGGAGGTCTTGGAGCCTCTTACTCCATGAGATTGGCAAATGTCACAGGGATTTTTGCAGTCGTCCTACATGCAAGTGACTTTTGTAAAAGCAATCTAAAGCATTATCGAAATAGAGTGACTTCAATCTAAACCTTTAAAAAAACCAGATAATTTTTATTTGCTGTTCACATTGGGACAGAGGCTGGGGCACCCAGATCTCTGCTGTGCACTTGGTTTTTCTGAATCTGCCATCTAATACTTGGATTTAAAAGTGTTGGTGGCGTAAACCCACTTTTTCTGCCTTCTGGTGTGTAAGTTAAAACTGACTATCTTAGAATAAGTGATGTTTGATTTGGATTAGAACTTAAATGATTGCTAAAGAAAGGCTTTTATTTGCAAATGGTTCATTACATAATGAATGAATTTTTATTACAAAAATTAGATTTTCAGATTACTGTCTTTTCTACCTGATAAAATCGAGTTCAGGAGAATTAGGATCTCTAGTCTTGGTTGAAGGTCGTGCAGCACCAGAGTCTTCATGTCCGAAAACCATATTATTTGCTCTTCTGAACAGGACTAGAGGGCATGAAAACCCTCATAGTCCAGTTCTGCATCACTTTGTAAAACTCAAGTCCCTAAATTTGGTCCCTATAAAGGCCAATTTAATGTTGAGTAGCAATTTCTGCTGAAGATGGTGTCATTCACCTCCCCCTCAATTCCTTCCCCTCTCCCTGCCATTAATAAATGGAGATTCTAAATGTGCCCTTTTATTGCAGTTCTCTCTTCTAAAGTGTACCGTAGTAGTCAGAAAAATCTACTGATTAGAAAAACCATTCTGAGAGTAATATGTTAATTCTCAGCCCATATCTTGAGACCCATACTCAGACAATGATTCCAAAAAAAGTAATAGAAACTTGTTTGAATTAAGAATTCATGATCTTTCCCATTCTTTTTTGCTTCGTCAAATATGACAGGTAGAGCTGTCAGTTCCAGGATGTGATTTCTGGTAGAATAGTATCTTTCAGTCACCCTGCCTGGTATAGAAAGGAAAAAAAGAATAAATAGATGGCAACCTGGTTATAGCCAGGCATTTACTTTTCTGTTCACATTTTGATTTCTTTTTTTTTTTGCATTGCTGAATTTAACTCTTTTCATAACTTCTTATGGAGTAGTTTTTTATAGGAGTAATTTATTTGTGTGTTTATGAAAGAATGGAGATTGCTTCATGTGGTTAGGATGAAAACAAATCAACTTGGTGTTTTCCTCCTCTATGACTGTGTCTTTGCATCCTCACCTCTGACTTCAGCAGAACTTGCTGCTTCCTCTGCCATTGACTGCTGCAAAACCACAGACAGATGGAAAAAACCCCAAATCCCATAACATCTCCTGCCTTTTTATGGAAAACCAGGCTTGAATACTGTAAAGAAAATACACGGGAAGAAGAGGAAGGAGTAAAGGCTATTGTCTATGGTGGGCAGAACAAAGTGGATGTGACTTCTGTGGCTGGACCCCTCATATTCTGTGTTCTTCTCCTCTCCCAGTGCTGCCATTGTTTCAGGAGTATGGAGGACATTCCCTGGGTTCCTCTGGAGCTGGGCTGGGTGTGGAGCTGTTGTCGTGAGCATTTTACAAGCTGTGTGTGTGCAGCAAGTGTAGAAATGGCAGTAAAATTTCTTGCAGTGTATTGACCTGAAGTCCATTTGAAGTTGATAAATACCAGCTGTTCAAACAGAAAATTAAATAAAAGCAAGTCAAAACTTACTCTGAAGTAAACAGGTGAACAGTATGTAAGACAAAGCAGTTCCCCAAAGGCATTTTTAGTACATGGTCATTATTTAACTCCTGACTGAAAATAAACAATGCTGACAGAGTGTGTGTTGGGGGGCTGTGATATATGAACAGTGTCAGTTCTGTAGGCTGATAACCTATAGCTTGACATCCTTATCTATAAACTTTGACAGATACATCAGTTTGTTATTGTCACTTTATTAACTTGCTCCTATGATAGCAGAAGATAATCTTTCTCAAAGCCTAACTCAGCTAATACTTTATTAAGTAAAACAGTTGGAAAAACGTCAACAAATTTTGTTTCCCCCCCCACCCCGCCAAAGGAACATCCTTTACAGTTCTTTACATATTGAGCCAGTATTTCACAATATGGAACAGCATTGTTTGCATATCAGCAGCAGACAATAAACTGTTGTGTCACATTAAATTATTTATGCCAGAGACATCCCGACAGCCTCTCTCAAAAAAAAAGAATACATTGCTCGCAAATGTAGTTGTGGCTGCGTGAACTGAACACTTGCTTAATAAATTAATATTTTGGTCTTGTGATTTTTAATTGGAAAATAACAGCTGTTCCTGGTTGGAACTGTGTCTACTTTGTCTTCTGGTGGTTTAAGCAGAGCTGCAGCACAGATCTCACCAGCAGCTCCCTCTCTCCAGCCCATTGCCGCGGTCCTGCCGGTGCCACGGGGCTGAAGGGGCATCACAGAATAGTCAAACCAGTGCTGACTTCTTCTAAACCTCCCTCAGTCTTAATTCGTAGTGTTGGTGTGAATTATCCTTCCAAATGAGCAGTGTTTCCATGTCCTCTGAGACACAGTTCTGTAAGGTTTGTTTGAATCTGCAACTTCATCCAACACCTCTTGCACTACTCTGTGCCACACTCTTTCCCCATAACTCTGTCCCCTGTCTATCTTAGGTTTAATGACACATCCTGTATTTCAGGCTGTGTGTCCATGTGTGCTACTGATGGAGGAGCTGGGAAATGATCCTTTAAATGCTCATAAATGCTTATTTTTGTGCAGAGCAGTGAGGCGAGGCCAGGCCGCTCTCCAGCTGCCCGACCCACGGCGCGCCCTCGGTGTCTGTCCCAGGAGTTGTGTCCTTTGGGATGGGTCGGCTGGGAAGGGCAATAGTTGGGCTGTGACAGGACAGCAGAACTCAAGCTGCACAAGCAGCCTGAATTCTGAAATGGCATCATCTTGGGTGCCTGGTTGTCTCTGCTCTTCTAACACAACTGTGTTTGTGTGGGATTCCGTGGGGTTTTGAGAAACGCAGTCAGACCCCCCGGAACTTGCGTGATGTGCAGCCAGTGCCACCCCTCAGGGTCCTGCAGTGACTGGGCTGTCCACACTTGCTGTGAGGAGTGATGGAATACCTGTGGGTACAGCAGGCTGCAGCCATCCCTGTGAGCCAGCACTGGGAAGAGCGGGATGCCTTTGGCAGCGCATTCCTTGGAGACGTGTGGTGGGAATACTGAGCTGCACTTGTCTTTGGAAAGTTCTTCAGCAGCTACAACCCTCCTGCTCATCTTTCACAGCTCACACAAGAGACTTTCCCTCCCTTTTTTGCCCTACCCCCTTCACTTCCTGCACATGCCTCCATCTTTCATCTCTTTTCTTCAGGCTTGCCCTCCAAGTCGCCGTTTTACCGCCACGCATCTTCCTTCAGCTGCTTGCCTTGAGCACAGTCCTGGGGTTTTTTTGCCTCAAAAAGACGGGCAGGAGCAGGAGATCATTCCCCAGTGTCCCGAAATGTTCCGTTTCTTCTTCTGTGTTTCGGACAGGGAGGATGTACTGAGGTTGCTGCTGGGAAGCCGGAATAGATTTGGAGAAAAAGGGAAGGGCAAAACTCAAGTGTCAGTGGGCAGTGGGCTGTGTTACAGCATTATTACTTAACAAATGAAATAATTTGTGTTTCAAGTCAAAGCTCTATGATAAAAAAANAATTTAGGAGAGGAGGAGATCCAGGCAGGAATTCAAGCCAGTTTGAGCAGAGGCCTCAGTTGGCTTTGCTGTACAAACGTAAAGGGAGTTGACAGTGCTCGTTATCACGTGTAATACTGGGAGTGGGTAAAGGATGTTAATAAAAGGACAATCCAGTTTATGGGCTCCAAATTAAATTTGAGAAAATACGGATTTTCAACATTTGACAGCTTTTCAAAAAATGGATGTTGTGAGGGTGCCTCAGATCCAAATCTATTTCTGCTGCACAAAAGTCAGTCTTATGAAACATGGGAGTGTTCAAGGATTCTGTGTAAAGAAATTACTGCCATTGTAATAGCAAATGACAGTATTCTTCTCTTGCTGTTTTTCCAGAATGATCCAGTGAGGTCTTATCAACAGTTTGTGTTTGTATGATTCTGTAAGAGACTCTGCAACTGAGCCTGGAGCTCATTGTGTCACTGGAGTTTACAAATAATTTATTGTTGGTTTAGTTAGAGTAATAGTATAACGTGTTACAGCATTATTACTTAACAAATGAAATAATTTGTGTTTCAAGTCAAAGCTCTATGATAAAAAAATACTGATTTTATAGACAGTCCTGCTTTTTAATGGAATTCCTAGATGCGTGCTGACATTTTTTGGGAAGATCACGCAGAATAAACTCAATTTTAAGGACATGTATGTGGCATCAGAGAAAAATCTTGCAGCATAACATTTGGTCTCTTTCTTGTGTTCTTTATTTAAGTAAAAGTAATGTTCCTAATTTAACTGCACACAAGTTTAGCATGGCCTAAAAAAATAAATCATTAGAGAAGCTCAGCTCTGTGATTGAATGGCTGTAATGAAGCATAGCTTGGGGAAGACAAACTCCTAATTCCTGTTAAATAGAATTCAGCAGTATAGTGGGAGCTAAACAAAATGGTCATAACCAGAATAATAAAGATTCATTAAAAATAGTAAACTGCTGTAGAATTGATGTTGGTTTGCTGCTGGGTTGTGATGGGTGTAACTCGGGCAGTGCTGTCCCTTGGCAGCGGCACTGCAGACGTGCTCCACACATTTTTGGTGGGCCCTTGATGGCTTTGACTACTCCATCACAGTGTCAGCTGCATGACAGCAGCAGTGCTCCAGGATCAATATTGTATTATGTCATTTTGTGCTGTGAAAGAGCTGTAGGAAACTTCTGGATGTGCTGCTTTGGAAATGGAACTGAAATGGGCTGGTACCAGTCTGCAGGGGTGGGTGGAGATGGAGAGGGGTAGATGAGGGCAGTAAGTGTGTAGGGAATGAAAGGTTCAGACTGTGAGATGGAAGATAAGAAAGGTATCTGCATTATACAGCAGTTCATGTCACTGCATTCAGAGATTTTAACAAACTGTAAGGTGGTTGTACTTTTGAATCCACTGGATTTTGCTGCATTTCCCGGGTAGAGCAGGACTGTGCACAAGCTGTTGCCAGTTATTTGTGAAGAAACAGGGTGATTGTACCTCTGTCAGTGGATCAGGAATTCCCCTGATGGTGTGATTTAGGAACTACTTGTTTGTTGTGCTGGTTGCTTCCTCGTCTAACCTGTTTGGAACAAGTGGAAGTGTTAATAGCAGAGGGAAATAAATGTGTCCACTGGAATGCTTAACCTGGAAAAGTTGGTGTGTGTGTTCACATATGAACCTGCTAATTAGTCACAAAGATTCTAGATTAGAGTGCTTGGAAGAGAGTGTAGAGGCAGCTGGTCAGGCCTTTAAAAAACCAGAGGTCTGAGGTTACTGTTAATATATTTAGAGCAGGTACAAGAAACAAGGTGGTGAGTTGGTTCCAGATCGCCTAAAAGTCGTGTTGTAATCTCAGTAGGACAGAGAAATAAACAGGAAGAACCAGCAAAAATTTAGGACATGATCATAATTGATGGTTGTTATAAAATAGAGTTGATCAGATAATTCACAAAGTTGGAGTGTTACTGTAAAGGACGTGCCTTGTTCAGGAAGCAAAGACAAATAAAGAGATTTTACCTTTGAACAGGGCATGTGCACTTGCTTGAAGGCCTAGGCTGTGGGAGGAGAGCACTGGAAGTGATGGTGGCTGCTCTGAAAGGCCACCAAGGCAGAAGGGATCCATGTGGATTCAGGTAGATCATGTAAGGCACAGGACTTAGTGGTAATGGGAATTTTTTTCCAGTCCAGACATAATAACCAACATGTACTGGATTGCTTTATATTAAAACCCCCAAACTTACATATATAAGATAAAACAAGCAGCTCTAAAGGAAAGATTATGGAAAGAACTAGTTGAGAATGTCAGAATGTAATAGAAATTGGGTGAGAGGGTTAACAGGAATTAACAAGCCATATGACAAGTAGAAGAAGAAATTTAAAAAGTGCCTTAAAATAATGCAGACTGATGTATTAGGATTAGGAAGTAACAAGTCCCTAGCAGTAGAAGGGTCACATTTTCAAGAAACTTTGCAATTCCTTTTAAAAAAATACAAATGATTCCTTTGTGGAGTAAAAACAGCAACTGTGGAAAGAGGTCATGTGGGACAGGATGGGACGGGGCAAAGAACAGTGTGAGATGCCATCAGAGGTGCCTTCCAGAGGGAGAGGGAATCATTCTGCATGTCCGTCTTGGGAAGGGGAAACCGAGGGTTGACGTGCTGCAGTGTGAAGGGACGGGAAGCAACAGATGGTGCTGGGAAGATGGAAGGGTTCCGTGGCTTCAGGTCACCTGCAGTGAGGTGTCTGACACAATTAGCAGCAGTGACACAAGTGCAGGAGCTGAACTGGAGTGAGAAAACAAGTGTGACAGAAAGCTTATTTAGGGTAGGTGTTCTCAAATCAGCTGGGTCTGGTGTGATGGAGTTAAGGAATGGTGGATGAGATGTCGGAGTGATTAATGGCCAGCTTGGAGAAGCCATGGAGGGCTGAGTGAGCTACCAGGAGAGAGGAGGGAAGGAAGGAGGAGGAAAAGCTTGGAAATCACAGACCACTCGACTGGAAAAAGACTGCGACTAATAAACAAACTGTTTGTGAGTGTCCTGGAGATAACAGACATGGATTTGTCAGGAGCAAATTGTATCAAACGAATCCAGTTTCCCTTTACAAAAGAGGACAGTCCAGGGAGGACAGAGGTGAAGCAGTGGGTGTCACGTGTCCTCGCTGAGGAAGGTTTATGACAGTGTCTCACAGAGGTGGAAAATGCAGTTTAGGTGAAGTTCGTAAGGGTGGGTGCAAAACAAGGTTGGGTTTGTACCCAAATTCCGCTATTTGCATAGAGAGGGGAAAAACGAGTTCTGAATGAACTTGATTTGAGGAAAGAAGGGTATTGTATCACAATTGCTGGAAATTTGTCAGGGCTTTTGCTTCTTCCTGTGCAAATGGTATCAGTTACATAGGATTAAGTTGTGGCCCAAGGATTATGGTTTGAGCTCAGCACCTGGGCTAAGTTTTGGACATTTATTTCCTGTCTTCTTTTCCTCCAAATTACAGACAATGGTTTTAGCTTCAGATGTTGTGTTGCCCAGGGCAGTGCCTTAGACCATTTCAGGTTGGTTTTTTTTTTTTTGCAGTAGTTGCATTCTATGTTTAAAGTGTGGTTTGTGAAAGATGTAAAAAGAGGTGCTCATTTTCATTTATTCCAAGGGCAGTTGCAGAGGATGCTGCTCGTTAATGAAAAAAAGAGTCTGATTTTAAGGGCTGCAAATCAATCTGTAGGACGGGATTTGAATCACTGTCAGTGGAAGGAAAGGGTGTTTATAATAACTGAAATCCCACGTGCTCGTAATTGACAAAATTAGAGGCTATATGCACAATTTCCCTGTAGAGCAGAAAGATAATGATTTCAAAACCTTGTTTGTTCAGGCTTTTTAATAAACTTTTATTAAAAAGGAAAAGGAAATCTGGTATTTGCAGCGGTCTAAACTCTTACTCATGTAGGAACTTCAGATAAAATCATGGCTTCCTTTACATGATTTGTACATCATTACAAATCATCAGGCTGCATTCTGTGGCACAAGGGCTGGTTGGAAATCATGGCTCTTTGTCAGAATATATTTGGAGAGCCTCTTGATTTATCTCCCAAAACTTAAGTTGGTGTTGCTTGGAAGCACTTTATTTTTGCCAGGAATAGACATTTTAAATGTAATTTTATTGACTTACATGCTTTTGCCATAAGTTTACAAATCTAATCTAAGAGAGCATGATTTCCTCAATATTAAGCATAGGAAACCCAACGTTTTCTAAAAAGTAGACAGTCAATAACTGCTATATTTTTATGTTCTCTAACGAGATGTACCTCAGCTCCTGCTGCCCAGTCCTAGGAAAATTTTAATTTTCTAGACTTTTTTTTATCCTGCTGTTGAAAACACTAAAGGAAATCATATCATCCTACTGCCAAAATGTTGGTTACGGGGTTTATATGAAATGGCCATTCTGTAGTTACCAGGCCCTAGAGAGGCCAAGACTGAGGAGCACAAAGGTGATGAAATAATGCGTTTCTTATATTTTCAAGACTCTTTTGCAACAGTCAACTCTAGTAGGAGTTGATTCAGTAGGAACCACAAACATTTCAATTTGCTCTCTCCAAATGGTAGTTTTTGTAATAAAAAGTGAATTTTAATGGCCAGGGAAAGCTCATTTGAAACAAAGAAAGCCGTCTGTTAGTTTTATTTTGATTGACAAGCGTGCCAGGGATAAACTGTTGGCTGACACTGGAACATGCCTCATCAGAGCAGTCTACAATGTCCCCAAAGTCAGCTGAAAACGTTAAATAACATAGAGCATCAGGATCTTGGAACGGCTTGAGCGACAGGAAACAAACTGTTTTTTGTTTTTCATTTGGTCTGTTTGTAGGTACAAAAAGGAATCTGGTGAGTGTTTACATCTTCCCATGACATTTTGCACTAATACTGTTGCAAACAGATTACAGAGTAGAATATTAAATAAATACCACAAAAGGAACTCCTGGTTTTCAGTTTCCCCCAGTGCTGAATGACAGTAATCCTCTCTGACAAAAGAGCGTTATTGCCATTAGTTAATCCTGTTATGTAGTTCCCTCAGCAGCCTGTAACACACGTTGATAAAGACTGGGAAAATCTAAAATGTCAAACTAAGAGGCCACTGATCATCTTGACCGTGAGGCTGCAGGAGCAGCCCAGAGCTGGATCTCTGCATCAGCAGCGGGTTTAGCTCCTACATCTCAGCTGAAGTGATGCTCTTGGGCTGAGAGGGGCACGTTGTCAGGAGCATTCCCTGTGTGCCCAGCCGAGGGATGGATGAGTGAGGATCAGCTGGGACACAGGTGCTTAACATCAGGCAGGGTTTACATCATTTTTGATGTGCCAAGCCCCTGGCAGAGCACATGGAGTGAAATCTGCAATGTGCAGACAGTTTAGTCAGATTCTTGGTGTTACAGGAATGGTTTTGATAGAAGACTGTGCAGTTGTGAAGTTTTTATGAAGTCCTCCCAGTAATAGTAAAGCTGTGTGCAAGTCATGGTGGTTGTTCTAAAAGATAAAATCCATGGCGTCCCTGGAGAGTCAGATCATTGAAGTTGGGGCTTGTGGTGAAGCTGTTAATGAATCTTCAGTTAATTTAGATTATAAAAGGAGAGTTGCTGTGTGTTAGGGTGGAAGGTCTGTCTGGGAAGTAGAGCCTTGTCTTCCTCCACCAGCAAAAACATTGGAATCAAAGCAGTCAATGCCTATTAATTGTCTTTGTTAGCATAATGAAGATGAGCCAGTTGCTTTCTTAGTCTGATGCTGCTTCCCAACAATATTCTCTATTAAATCACTTGACACGAGGGTGGTTTTAAGCATATCCTGTGTGTCTGTTCCAGAGACAGACGTGTTAATTCCGTGCTGTGAGGTTGAGGATGCTCCTCCGCTTCCATCGCAACTTTGAACTTCATTAGAATGTGGGTGATTTGTGTGATTTCCTGTTGCAGAGCATGTGACAGTTTAAAAGTTGTTGCAGCTCTGAAGGAAACTTCAGCAAAACAGCTCATAAGTCTGTTGTCATGGTGAGAGACTGATTTGCCTTCATCTGTTAGAGCTTTTCACTGGTTGCAGGACAAATAAAAATGTTGGGCCCTCATGTCACCTTTTCATAATCACATCCATCAGTAAAGTATTAGCTAAAATGTAGGCTAATGTTATATAATAGTAATAAATTAATAATGTAATTTTCATTAGTCACAAGTTAGACTCCAGTAATTTTCACAGAACGATCATAAAAGTATATATATAGAAATTTACATAATTTCGTATCTCACACAGTAAGCAATCAGTGTTTGATCTGAACATTTAAAATGCATCTAATTCTGGCATATTTGAATGCATGTAAGTTACTTTCAAGATATTTGAAAATATTTGAAATACTCATTTCAGCATGAAATATATCTTTGGCCCTCAAGTGTTGGACCATCAGGGTCTCTTTGGGATATCTCATTGGAATGTTTTCCCTGGGTTAGGGTGTTGTTTTTCCTGAGGATCGCATGGTGTGTGGTAAAGGAGAGGCATTTGTGTTTTAGTTATCCAATCCATCACATCACAAACAGATATTTTTTCAGAATATATAGGAATTACTCTAATTACTCTGCTTTTTCTTTAACTAAGCCTCCACTGAAAGCCTGTAGCTCACAGTGCTGCTGCTCAGAGAATGGCTCCCATTTATTTCTAGTCATAGCAATTGAAATCCAATATTTATTCATTTACCACTCAGTAATATATTTGACAGATGTGTTGAATAACTGAGTAAATTGCTGCCTTTAAACTCGTAGCCGTTTCTATTTGAATTCACAGTATCTGGGAACACTGCTGCTAATGTAGTAGTTAGAATATCTACAAATTAATGTAGTTGAGATCCTACTTACTGTTGTGATTTGGCTGCGGATCAGATTTATGGTTGGTTGTTTGTCTTTTTTTTTTTTTAAATAATGGATTTTTTTTTTTAAATCATGGATTCAAATTCCCTGTGAATAAGCCATTGCTGAGAGGAAAGTCAGTTCAGCAAGTACTGTAGAAGGCAGGTCCAGGGTTCCCTGTACAGAGAGCAGGTCTGGGTGTTTGGAATGTGCCAGAGGTTTTAGCTCTGACTGATGTGAGTGGACTCTGTGGTGGCACAGAGCAGATCCAGTGCCTCTCTTTCTTGTGTCCCTATGAAGAATTCATGGATACACCCCAAATATCCAGGTGCTCTTCCCTTAAAGGCTGCAGAGATGAACTCAGGATCTTCCTTCAGACACCAGAAGGACCCATCCAACCCAAAATCCAGTCACTGGCCCTGGTGGTGCTGCAGGGGGGAATGGAGGAATTAATGGGCTGGAGGAGGGTGTTGGTTCGTGTGAGGTCAGCCCTGATGCCAGGGGAAGGATGCAGTTTGACCTTTTATTGTGAGAGAGATATTGAAGGTAGCTGTGTAAAGGTAAAAATCATAATGTAAGTAGAGCGCAGTGTCAGTGTTCAGTGTCCAGCTAGATGTGAACTTAGGCCGTGAATTTGGTGTTTGTTACTGATACAGAAATTGTGGGGTGCAAGAAGAGAGTGACCCTCAAAGTAACTGTGAATGTTGGTGGAAATTATCCTCACAAATTAGTGGGAGATTGGTTTGCCAGGGCTGTTCGTGGAGTGCTTTATACCATGGCACTGACATCTGCAGCCTTTTGATCACAGATATTCCGTAGGGAATCCAGTATAATTTCACAGTGGATTTATCCACCATTGACCTTTGGTGTGAGACTTCTGGGATGGGATAACTACATGAAGGTAAGAGGTTGTGACAGGGCTGGGTCAGCAGGCAACACTCAAAAGTGCAGCAGCAACACGATTGAGGGATTCGTGTTGTCCCATTGGTTGGAAAAATTAATGGTGTTTGAGAGAGTTGAGAGATTCCTTGTCTTGTTACTTTTTCTGGAAGTGTTAATTCATCACTTGCAGGTTTTCAAGCCTAAATGGTGAAATGGAGAAATCTTTCCACGTTTTGTTCCTGGCTGGTGTTCCATAACAACCAGAGCTGCTGGGGAGGAGCAGAGCTGACTCTGCAGGCACCTGGAAGGTGTAACAAAGAATTTCTTTCTGTAACTGGATCAGTCAGGGGTGAAAAACGGATGAAAAGCTTGGTCAAACTTTGGTGGTTCTTGATTGAGGCCCTCCCCAACAGTGAGACTGTTGTTCGCTGCTCTCAAACACTGAAGTGGTATCAGACAGTAAAGCCTGAGAATTTGAAATACATCTTAATGAGCTGCCCTCATGTTTACCTGCAGAAGGTTGAATGAAAGTGTGTTACTTGCCTGCATTCCCTATGTTGAGAGGGTATTTGGGAATATCAGTTTACTTCAGTAGAGATTTTAACCTGAAGTAGAGTTTTGGAGGTTCTTTTAATCTGGAGGCAATTTTTGCTCAAATAATGTGTTAAGACCATTATTGGCGTTTGCCAAGCATTAGGAGAGACAACCAGAACACACAAAATGGGGTGAGGTTCCCTTTCCCTCCAGGTGCTCTGTTCTCCCTCCGTTTTGCAGGAGCACAAAGATGCAAATAAGCGAGTGCTGATGAAAGAGTGCATTTTATTTTCTCACTTCATCTCCTGCCAGAAAAGCTTAATGGTATTTTAGAGCTGATATTACACCTCAGAAAAGGGGTAATGCATCTTTAAAAGCTAAACTACATCTTCTTTACTTTTATCAAATTCTCTATAAATCTTTCATGACAGTTTATTTAACAAAGTGTCATTGAAACTGTATAGATGATTGATGTGACCCATGTAAGATCAACATGAAATGTTTGTAAATGTCAGCAAAATGTGACCATCTAGAAGCAAGTAAGGATGGTGTTGCTGTGAAAGTGAAAAACAAACAGAAAATGTTTATCTTATTCTTTACTTTCTGGGATGAAATCAGAAATTCATAGAAGTAGTATTATATGATTTTTCTTGGACATTGTGCCATGAAGCAGGGAGGAGGATCAAGATTTATCTTGACATACTGTGCTTTTACTGTTTGCTTCTTTTACGGTGGAAAATAGTTTCTCACCTATTAAAGAAAAATTCTAAACTCACTTCTCAGAAGAATAATATTAATTTGGATTAAAAAATGCTAGAAAATCGATCAGAATCTGAATAAAGTAGCTTTATTTAAACAACTCCTGTCCTCAGAGGAGCTGGATACAGGTTGAGATTTTCTCAGTGTACTACCTCTCTGAAGAATGCTGCTCTTAGGAACACACATCTGCTGCTACCTGTGCCTTGTCACCATCTTGTTTAAGATGTTCACCTGCTAACTCCATATCAACGCCACACTTCTGGCTTCAGTACAGGGAATTCAAAATACCCAGAAAGATTCTACTGGAATCCTTCTGATAAACTTACTTTTGGGATCATCTTTTGGATCTCCTCCACTCCTGACTTACTTGCCAGGATCAAGGAAAACAGTGACTTTTGGGGCTCTTCAGGGCCCTTGGAATGCCCAGGGGTGTTGCATGGTAGCACATGGGACTCACCAGCATTCCATGGCTCATCCTGCAAAAAATTGCAACATGTAAGATGATATGCCCTGCATTTTATAGTTCTTTGTGTTGGTGGGTGTTCAGACACAGATGATATTCTGGGTCCACGATGTTTGCAAGAATTAAGTGTATGGCTTGTTATTTGCAGCAGCAGCCCTGTATGTTCTGTATGTTCTTCATGCAGGTGTGATCAGCCACCAGATTTTAAGGAGGGGAAAAAAAAGAAAGATCAATTAATGATAGACTTGTGTGTGTGTGTGCATGTGGTTCCTGGTTTGCCTCTCATCCCAGAGCAGTGCAAACCACCTCTGGTGCGCCTTAGGGTCCAGGCAGGGTCTCCCTCTTCGTTCATAACCACCCAAAGCAGCTGTAATCCTTGTGACCGAAACTCCAAA
This sequence comes from Atrichornis clamosus, assembly GCA_013400975.1. NCBI lineage: Eukaryota > Metazoa > Chordata > Aves > Passeriformes > Menuridae > Atrichornis > Atrichornis clamosus. The sequence continues at coordinate 94,980 of WBMZ01012310.1, forward strand.
GGAAGTTCATGAGAGCTGGAGATAAAAACATTTTTGGGCAGCAGCCAAAGAGAGTTTGAGCCCAAGCCCGAGGGTTTTTATGGTATTGCAAAACTTCCCTGGTTGCCAGGACCTTCCCACAGTGCCCAAGGATGAGGTGCAGCAGCTCATAAAGACTGAGACAGGAAAAAGAACCTGAAGGTAAAAATAAATCCTTTCTGGTATCAGCTGGGACAAAAGCCTTTGCAAATTACTCTAATGAGGTGATAAGATACTGTGCTGATAAAAATCTTGTAAATCAGACATGTTTGTATTGCTTTTAAATTAAACTAAGACAACATCAAAGGAAGATGATTGAAAAATTTAATATCTAAAGTGGGAGACACAAAATGAAACTGAAGGAGTGAACAACAGTCAAATCTCATGTGCTGGTGCATTTCCAGATGTGATGGGATGAGCTGAGTGTAGCACAGAGGTTGTAGTCACATCAGCCACTTCCCTGGAGCTGATTCTGCTGTTTCTGGCCTCCTTTTTTGGTTTTTTTTGATTCCCTGCGAGACATTTTAAGTGTTCAGGTAGGTAGCTAGAAATATCACATACTACGTGTGTATTTAAAATGAGTTTATTGGAGATACAGTATTAGCTATTTATGGTGTAGTGCAACAGAGCTCAGTGATGTGACATTGCCTGGGAAATGGAGAATCTTTGGCATTTCTATGGGAATACAAGACTTGGTGCTGTTATGACAATAACACTGGCATCAGAACCTCAGGAACAGCCTTACCTGGGTACCAGGAAGCATTCAGGTTATTCTGGTATCTTTAATAACCACAGTGCCCTGAGTTAGAAAAGAATTTCTTAGATGCACTTAAATGGTTTTCAAAGGTACTTGATTCTTTTTTGGGAGAAGCAGTGCCAAGTTCTGGACCAGAATGTAGTTCTGTGTGGGGATGTGTCTGTGCATAAACTCCAAAGTCAATGGCACATTGCCTGAGTTCAGGTGAGCAAGTGTGTGACAGGGAAATGGTGAGTGAACTGTGAGAAAAGCACTGGATCTGAGTTATTTGTAAACTGCCTTCATTTCAAACTAACCTACATTTGGGAGTTTGTTTTTTAGTCATAATTAAATAATAATCTAGCATATGGTTATCATAAAAAATACAGGAAGTAGCTGGAAGTTTAAAAGCGGGGAGTTTGTGAGTTCAAGCTGGTATTATTGACCGGTCACTGGTGACAGAAAAGGCACAAATAAAGCAATAATCAAAGGAGACAGGGTTATGTAACAAAGAATTTATAGGTAGCTATGGATTGCATATTTTTTAGGAGGTGTGCACAGGCAGGCAGAGGAGCCTTGGTGTTGCACAGTTGGTTGTAATTCCTTGGCTTCCCTGGGTTTTCTCCCAATCCCGGCCTGCCAGACAAACGCCCCTCTTGGGTCCCTGCTTCCCCCATGCACAACGAGAGCACCAGTAGTTCCTATAACCATGGTAATGAATATGCAAATATCATTACATTAATTGGCAGTTACAGTTTCTGCGCTCTCGCAGCACAGAGAACTCTGAGCTGTTAATAGCAAAGCAAAGAAACTGTGGCCCGTAGGCGACCAATATAAAATTATGCTTTATTTTCCATTCCTTCCTTGGCACTGCAGTTCCTGAGTATGTGTTGCACGTGTCATTATGTTCTTCTGTGAAACTCCTAAGAATCTTCCTTAAAAATTCACTCCTGACACAAGTTCAAACAAAAATCCTTCAGCACACCAACCCCTCTCTGTGTTCCCATAGCAGGAGCTTTGCTGGTCTGTAGGAAAGGGAATGATGGAAGCAGAAAGGGAAAATCAAAAATCAAAATTTTCTGTTTTCAAATGCGCTCAGTTTATGGATGGTTATCCTTTCTCTGTGGCTCCTCATATTTTAATGTGAAGTATTGATTCAGAGATTTCAGGAAGATTTTTCATTCTTTCATGACTAATTTGAGAAGAAGATGAAGTGTGCTGTGTCCTGCTGAAGCAGTGTTATTTTTTGGTGTTTGACTGTATATATTTCTGCTACTTACAGCACAGACAAATCGTGGGAATTCCTTTCATTGTGGATGTGCCTGATCCTGAAAGCTTACCCTTTCTTTCTTTAAGGGAAAAAGGGAATTTGATCTCTAAAATCCCACCTTAGCAGTGACTTCCTATTGCTCTTAGTTTCTGTTAATTATATAAAGCAAGTAATTTTAAAAGATAAGGATTAGTTTCTTCCATTTTCTCAGCTAAAGGAATAAGTAGAGTGGATGTATAGTTGTGAGTGATGTTTAGTTCTCCTGTGTCTTCTGATTACTTTCTACATCACATCCTTTATGTACATTAAACATTAAAAATACAGAAATTGTTTTAAAAAGGACTGTATAGTATTTTTCTTCAGTAGTAGAAAGGAATCCTGATGGCTTGAACTGGCAGCTAGCCAGTCCAGACTCTCAGAGGAAATCTATAGCTGGCTTAGATTTTAGTCTTTAATTGAAAAACGAAAATTAAAATGTAAAAAGTAATTTGTTTGAATGTAGAGAAAATTGAAATACCTACAAATGTACTTTCTTGTCACAATTACACAGGCAAAATGACACATTTCTACAAATTGCTTTTGTAAGAGACACACGTAATTTAGTGCCAAGCAGTTTGGACTTCTGAGGTTGAAGACTTACTCTGAAGGGTATCCATGGGGGTTGACCATTAGTTGCATGTTTTTTTCCTGGGAGAGAAATACTGAAGGTGAAACCCAGCAAGGCTTTTCCTGACAGGACTTCAGGATGAAGTACTTGAGGAACCAGAGGAGCTGTCTTCTGACGGGAAGTTATGGCTCGAGCCATCTGTCTGTTCCAGCTATCAGAGGGAAATGGTGGATGTGGCTTCACATTATTTAAATTTTTAAAACTTCAGTTTAATGTATATACAGTAAAAATCCGAGGCGCATTAACGTATGGAAGGCTATTAATTTAGAACAGTTTCCATTTTCTGTTTTGAAGCCAGATGTTTGTAGGTGTCACCTTCCAATCTAACGATGGTTTAAATGACTTTCTCCCTCCCTTTACCACTGCATAACTTCATGGGAAGAAGGATCAATTCCCAGAGGCCCGGGACACGCAGCCGTGTGGGGTGGAGGAGGAATTGTCGGTGCCATTTGCTCATAATGCAGCTTCTTGAAAGGATTTAGGACAAACAGGTGTTGCTGACAAATAGGGGGATAGGGATGGTAGAGAAACATCAGACTGAACTGTCTCCAGTGACTGGGCAGGGCAGCCAAAGCAGGGTTAGTGAGCAAGGAGTGGGTTTCCCATACATCCAGTACTTTTGGTTAGGGAAAGGGAAGATGTATTTTGGAGAAATGGAAAAACCTATTTCCTGGTGCCATAAGTCAGCCCTGCAGGCAAGGGCGTGGAATGGGCCTCTTTGGCGTGCCATGGCCAGAGCTGGAGGTCAGAGCTGGAGGTCAGAGCTGGTGGTCAGTGTTGGCCGTGTCCAGCAGACATGAGGTCGGTGTTCCCGCGAGCCCGTGGAGCTCAGCGTTCTGCCAAAGGCTGCTGCCTGCCCAGGTGAGCTGAGGGGTGCTGGGCAGTGGCCTTTCTCCACGGTTTCCATCTTTAACATCACGGGAGAGCCTCAGGTTTTTAGTTTTTTCCTGTTGGGATGTAGGCACCATGCACAAAGTCCAGTCACTGTGCGAAGAGGAAGGGGCTCTCTGCCAACTTCCCACACATGCCAGTGGGTGCCAGCTATAGGAACTGTGTCAAACTTCAATTAAAATAAACTAATTATTCAGTAGATGCTGTGGGACAGATGTTCTCAAGGTTTTCTTGCAATGAACTGTGACAACAGCAAGATAGGGAGACTTTCAGGACGGGCAGTATTAATAATTCAAGTAACACGTAAAGTCATGTTGCTTTTACTGCTGGTTTCCCCTCCATTGTATTTGTTGCCTCTGTACATTGATCATCTCACAAATTCATTTTAGACTACGTTTTGTCTTCTGATGTGCAGTGTATATAATCACAGTCGAATAGTTATGCACACCAGTAATATCAATTGCTTAGAAAATCCCTTTTCCATCCCAAGTTTTTGAGTTTTTCTGCGCGGCGGAGCTCTTGCATGCACTGTTTGTGCTCGTGCAGCTCTCGCAGGCACTGTTGGAGGTGGTGCAGCTCTTGCATCTCTGTTTGTGGCAGTGCAGCTGTTCCGTGAGCCGTGGAGCGGCGCGGGCACGTCCCGTGTGCGGTGGAGCTCTGGGGAGGGTCGGGATGTGCCCGTGCTGCTCCTGTGTTGTGACAAGGCGTCACGCAGCAGGCACAGAGGAGTGCGCAGCCCCCAGCCAAACGCCGTCATTACCCAGCGTGTTTATAAAACACCGGCAGGGAAAACGTGTCAGTCACTGCGGGGAGTGGTGGCACAACTTCTGGGATGAACGGGCCGGGAGGATGCCGGGGGAGGAGCTGAGCGCATCCCAGAGCGGTGCAGGCACGCGGGGATTCCAAACCTCTGGTGTGTCACAAGTGGGACATTTCATGCGGTTGTTGTCTGTTGACATCTCATATTTCATGAACTGTTAATACTGTAGAAATCTGTAGATTTTTTTTTTTCTCTGAGATATAATCTTAAAGTGATAACTGATGTTGGAACAATTCCTTTTTCCTTCCCTTCCCACCCAACAGTTTCTCTTTAAATTCAAGTTAAAAGAGAGTTAACAGAAGACAGAAAGTTAAATCCATGCTTCTGAAAAGTGGGAGCTTGAAAATCTCCTCCCCAACCAGTCATGTCAGTGTTGCTTTCTTGTGATTTTTTAGGAATCTCAGTGATTCTTCAGTGGTCAAAAGCTTCCTGGAGAGGCAGGAGCATCTGAGTCCACGAAAAAGGACATAACCTGTGTCTGGTTCTCCTTTGAAACAGATAAATCACTCAATCTCTGGGGTGTATGGAATTCTGAAGAGGAACATCTCTGCATTGTAAAAGTGGATTTAATGCTTGTGAAAATGCTGGAAGCACAGTGAGGTTCTGTTATTAAAGGGAAGTTAATAAATGGACAGTGTTGTGCTCCACGGTTGCTTTGATAGGACTGAACTCCTCAGCAGAGGGATTTCAGAGCTCTGGTAGAACTGCATCCCTCTCATCAGAGAGTCAGAGAGTCACTGAGAAGTTGGTGCTGACATCACCTGTCATATTTATTCTTTATCCTATCAACTCCATTAATTAATTCCATCAGGTTATGTAAACTTACAAAAAAAATCCTAAGATATCCACAAATTGTTGTGCGTTTATATTCATGCAGTAGCTTTAATAGCAGCTCATTGCTAAGTGGATATAAACTGTTCAAAGTAATTTTTTAAAACATTTGGTGGAAGAACAGAAATGATAGGCTACTTTTAATCATATAATGCAAAGCACACAATAAATGGAGCAAAATCTCGCTGAGTGTAAGAGACGAGCATTAGCTTAGTAACAAGACTGCAACAAGTGGTTATTGCTTTAGCCTTTCACCTTTTGAGATTTGAATTTAAGACCTGGTTGGGGCTGCAGTTAAGGAAGCTGAGTGGTTTCACACATTGTGCTTGGTGCAGTTGTCAGAGCAGGCCCTAAAAGGTCTCGGACTGGGCTGGCAGATGTGTTGCAGGTCAGTGCTGAGTTGCCAGAGCTGTGGGAGGGAAACAGCACCTTTTGTTGGTATTTCTGAACCCTGGTACATTTGTAGTTGGTGTGTTAATGCAAAATTCAGAAATGAACCGCCCAAGACTGCCACGACATTTTGCCGTAGCCCTTCCGTGGAGGCACTGCTGTGGTTGTTGGATGTGCAGGAAATCACCACCACTGACTGAGAGGGATGTTTGTTCCACAGACTCCTTGGTCTAAAATAGCAGAGTAAGATAAACTGAGTGAGCAAAGCAAATGCAGAATGCAGGTTTTACTGAGGCTTCCCCCATCATCGTGACAAGCCATTGAAAAATTAATTACAGGTACACGTATTTGTTTCATGGATTAATTTTCAAGTCATAAACTACCTTGTGTTCCCAGTGTTAGATGCTTAAAGATGATTGTTTAAGACCCCAAAAAGAGTGTAAGTGTGACGTAGAAGCAGGATATGTGAGTCAGTTTAGGGTTTGATACTTTTCCCATGTAGTTTCTGAGCCTCTCATTCCATGTTCTTGTGGCTTCTCGAGTTCTCCATGAAATCTACGGCTGTCCTGTCAACAAACCATTGCAGATGTGTGAACAAGGAGGATGATACTGGGCTGTGGATGTACAGACATCCATGAGAGAGCTGTAGGGATGAGGCACCATGGTTCAGATAGGCCGGGGAATGTCAGATGTGTGTTTGGGCACTTGGATGTGCCGGCTCCGCTCCGCTGCTGGGACCGGCTCACACAAATATTGGAGTATAAAGCAATTACGGATATACTCTTATTTAGCTGGAAAAGGTAATGACGCTCTTAAAAGGAAATTTTCCACACATACATATGAGCCATGCTTATCTAAGAATATGTTTAAAAGCACTAGAAAATTGCTGGGAAAATTTCCTAAGTCTGAATAAATTCAAACGTATAAACTTGGATAAATATTTTTGAACACTTAAAGGATATATTTTGTTCTAACTTAGTGTGGCCCTGAATGATGCAAGGGGAGCCCTGTGAGCCGTGAAGGAGCCAGAAGTGCCTGCAGGCAGTATTTATTACTTATCAGTAATCAGCCATCAGAAGCCACCCGTGGAGGGGTTTAAAAGCCGCGCGGACGTGGCACTCGAGGACGCGGGTTAGTGATGGCCGTACTGGGCAAGCTGTTGGACTTGATGGATCTAAATGGGTGTACATGATTCTGTTGCTCCGTGATTTTGAGAAAATCCAGGAGAGAGGCCTGGCTTCCTCCAGCAGGATCAGGTGACTTCGGCGTGCTCGTGACACGGGGAGTGTCGGCCCTGGTCCGGCTGCTCGCGGACTCCCCAGATGTTGGTGTGCAGCTGCAGCCGGGGCTGGGCAGGATCCCCCTGGCTGACGGAGGTGTGCGAGGCCGCCCGGGGCCGCGTGTGACGGCAGCCGGGGAGCAGCCATATGGAAGTGGCTCTCTCCGAGGGCGCGGCGGGCGCCTCCGAGCCCCGGGAGCGGCCCTGCCTTCAAACACCCGTAATTGATGAATTGTATGTAATATGCAAATGGGAATGCATAAATCTCCTGAATGACAGCTTAATTTATGTGAGCCCTTAAGAATGTGGGATTAGATTTTAATTAAATATCTTCAAAGGCACCCTGACTTGCTCAGGTTTTTGGCTGCTGTCTTTATGAGAGTTTAGGAGGGGACAGAATCCTGGTTTTGAATGTATTATTTACTGTTTTTTCTAATAAATTGTCATTGGATAAAAGATAGAGATATATATATATCTCAATGCATATATTTGAAGGACTATTAGATAAATCCTATGATGATAATAATAACAAAATCATGGTACCGTGACACTTGTCTGAGTTTAAGTAATTAGTNAATCCTGATTTTGAATGTATTATTTACTGTTTTTTCTAATAAATTGTCATTGGATAAAAGATATATATATTGGATAAAATATATCTATATATATATATCTCAATGCATATATTTGAAGGACTATTAGATAAATCCTATGATGATAATAATAACAAAATCATGGTACCGTGACACTTGTCTGAGTTTAAGTAATTAGTACCACTGGTTCACTTGTTCCTTTATGTTCAAAATGAGTAAGCATCCAAGTTAAAGCTTACCATAAATGTTTAACGTTTCACATTCAAGAAGCACCTTAAACTTCTAAAAACAAGTATTTGCATTTTAGTGGTTATTGTTGCTGTAGTTGTTACCCCAAACATGATGAGCTGATTGTTCTTACTAAGGCAGTGAGAGCTAAATCCAGCTTGGCTGCCTCAGCCAGTCTGGAGCAGCTGCAGGAGATTATCTACATACATAGAGCACTTTGAGGTACCAGAATATAGATAAATAGCGGGTGTCTAATTCCCTGGCTCATGGCAGGAGCAGGTTATCCTGCCCTGGACCCAGCAGATGACGGGAGCAGTGGCTGAGGATGGAACAAGCTGGGTCAGCAGAACCACAGGGTGTTCTAGTCAAGTGCATGTTCTGGTGTTTTGCTGGACTGAGTTTACCAGTCTGGAAGAAGCAAAACCAATGTGATGGGAAGAGGATGTAAGAAGACAGTAAGATAGTTCTGCTTGGAATTTAAGTGTGGGTAAAGTCATAGTTAGACCTGAATAGTGCCACAGTCTTAAAATTCTTTTTACAAAGATGCAGATAAGTTTAGCAAAATACTCCCTCCAGTTTAATCAGTTAGTGGTGGCCTTGGCAGTGCTGGGTGGACAGTTGGACTTGATGGTCTTAAAAGCCTTTTCCAACCAAAGTAATTCTATACAGAAAAAAAAAGGTTAGTTACCCCTTCATAAAAACCTTTCATTTAAACAAGGAAATAGTTAATGAAGCTGAGGAAACACTGGCACAGGTTTCCCAGAGGAGGTGGTGGATACCAGATCCCTGAGAACATTCAAGGCCAGGTTGGACGGGGCTCTGAGCAGCCTGATCCTGTGGAAGGTGTCCCTGCTCACTGCAGAGGGCTGGGCTGGATGGGCTTTAAAGGTCCCTTCTGACCCAAACAGTTCTGGGATGCCCTTTCTGTATTGATCTGTGGTATTTCCCTTTGCGTGTCCCCCCACTGCTCCCACCCACTGAGCTGGAGACCAGAGGTTCCAGATCTCTTTTGGGTGTTTGAATGGTCACCTGTCCCACCCTCTGTGCTGGTCATTCCTCCTGATGCAGGGGCAGAGCGAAGATCTCCCATTCTCCACCACCTCCTGTGGGAAAACTTTTGGGATGGCTTGAAGGTGTTGGAGCTGAATCTTTCCATCCAGGGAGAAGCAGCATGGGGAAGGGGCAGGAGCTTCATTTCCTCCTGTGTTCTAGGTCATTCTTTACTTTCTTTGCCTGTTTGCTACCATAATACTAGTCCAGGGAAAGTAGCCGGGATGAGAAATTTCTCAGCAGTGGCAGAACAGACGTGAGGTTGTGAGATAGATTTGGTGGATGTGAGGCCAAGAGCAGAGAGTTTGGGGAATATTCTAGAGGCAGATCGTTGTGAAATACTGATCAATTGTGGTAGATGTTGGTTAGAGACATTAATGTGGAAGAAAACTGATTTTGAGCCTCGTATTACACTTTTGGATTGGAAATAATTCCATTTTTATCTGTGTTAATTTAAATTTTTCCTCCTAATAGAATAACAGTTGCCAGATAGGTCACTCTGGTAAACACAGTGCAGAAGAGAGGGTGCATTTTTCAGTTTTTTTGTGCAAGCCCCTAACCACAGCCGTGGGTGAGCTGTTCCTGCCGGGTTCCTGTGTCCGTGCGCGGCGGTTGGGAGCGCGGTTGGTTATCAGGATTGGAGCTCCCTGCCTCGAGGTGTTGCCTGTTGCATCAACCACAATAACACATGAAAGAACAAACTTACAGTTGCTGTGATGGCAATATTTTTTAATGCCAAAAAGCAAGTAAAATCTCTAAGTACGGTGCTTTTTTATTACTGAGACTAAAGACTAAGAATTCCTTGAAGTAGGATCGTAGGCTGGGTGCAGGACTGGGAGATTTCTGAGGTTCAGCAAGGAAACACTTCTAGGTCAAAGAGAAATAAAAAAACATTGAGAGGAAAACCCATTACCCAAGCAGAGGACCAGAAGTGCACTTGGAAGGAATTGCCAAGAGTTTGAAAATTATTCTCATCAAGTTGGACAACATTGCAGTCTAAACTGTTTTTTAAATATTTGTTACTGTTTTTTGTAGGCAGATCTTTTCTATAAGTGACCACTTTTTTGCACCCTTCTGAGCCTTTTATATTTCACAGTATCTCCCTTGCATGGTGGGATCTGTGGGAATATGTAAAGGCAGAGTCTTTTCTGTGCATCATTAAATGTTCTTTATTTGAACACTGATGGATAATGTTTGCTAAATATCTTATTACTGCCTTATTTAATCATGTTGACCTGTTACTATTAAATGAATGTTTCCTGTAATTATTGTCTGCATTTAAAACTCCAACCTTTAAAACTTTAAAAACTAAAATTCCAATAAATAGTATATGGCAGTGAATTCCATTTCTTTCTGAGCATTTTTTTTGTTTTCCCAGGAAATATCTACATTCATTAACAATAAAAATCAATGAGTAAATAGACACTGAGAACATGCTTACCAGGCACCAAACTTTTGAGGTTTCATGAAAAAAAGTTGGGCTGACAGCAAATTACTGAAAAAATACTCTTGTACGTTTTCCTTTGATATCACAGCAGTGCAACCTAAGGAGAAGTTCAACCCAGACAGATTTTGTGTGGTTTGAAAAGAAATGTCTTCTGTTGTGTTTGAAAAAGAATCAAGCTATGTACTTTGCACTTCTTCTAATGTCAATTAGTCATGGTGGCATAATGCTTTGGAATAACTGTGCTCTTTTAAGTATCACTGGAAAATAACCTTTTCAGTTAGCCGAGGAATTCATTCTGTCGTTAATATTTGCTTAAGGAAAAGCTGTGCAGTGAAAGGTGGGAAGCAGCAGTGAGCCAGAGTGTGGGAGAAAACTGGAAGTGTTTCAGCATGGCTGTTTGCAAAAGGGAACCAGGTGTGTTGCACCAGACGATGTGTCTGCACAAAGCTGTGCCCCGTGCCTCTCCGAAATCTGAAATACCTCTCTGGATACTCTGAAATAATCTGAATAAAGTCTGGAGTGGGGAAATCTCTGCAGAGGCTGGGTTTCAGAGCTGTATAACCAGGGCAGTGAAACCTTGACCTCGTTATTTTACTGTCCCAACTCTGCCCCACAGGGATTTGGGGCATTCAGTGCCTTTTCACCATTTCACGTGGAAGATTGTTGATCTCCGTGGTGCTATTGCAGTGAAGAAGTTGTGCTGGTTTTGTTGTATGTGCCAAGATCTGCTTAGATTGTTTCATGTCGAGCACTCTTTTCACATCTGCTGTTTACCACACAGAATACGGTGGTGTAAATCTTAATATTTCAGTTGAAGTCAGCCCGTTCTTACAACTTCATCATTTTGACTGCAGTGCTTTCAATTCCCTCCGGCTTGGGAGTATCTTCCTTGTAATGAGGTGGCTCAGGAATCCACGTGCAGTTCCAGGTACAGCCATGCAGGAGCAGATGAGTTTGGGCCATTTCTCCTGATGCTTCTAGGCTGCAGCCCAGCAAAAAGTTGGATATTTTCCTTGTTTCATCACATCTGCCTAATTTGCAGTCTTTTATAACACCTAACTGTCTCTCAGCATATTAACATTGCAGATGTTGCCTCTCTTTTGGAGGGCTACATTTTCGTTATTTTTCACACTTCATTAATTTTGCTTTTTGAAAAAATTGAATTAATTTTAAAGCTGCTTTTATTCACTCAGCTCTCACTGAAGGGCTTTGTAATCTTTCCCCTCTCCTGTCGATGATGCAGTCTCTACTGTCAGCTTTTGTTGAAACTTTTCTGCCTTCTTTTCAGAATGCTTATAGAGCTATTAGAGTTAAATCACTTTATTGCTGAATTTTCAAGGTAGCTCCTCTCCATACCATAATTTGCTCTGTTTCAGTCCACGAGTGCTCACATTCATACTCATCTTTTATTAGGACAAGGCACTCTGTTAGTTGGTTTTTCTTATTAAATTAGGGTCTAAATGTACTGCATCTTCCCCCCCCCCCCATCAATTAAATCTGCAGGTCCCTTTTTAGAAGGATTTTATTCTGCCTAATGGCAACACCACCCTGTGCTGTCATCAGCCTGAGAGGATTCTTTTTATGGGTGTTTAACTATTTATCAGAAGCAGAAGTTATTTCTCCAGGTCAGTAATTACTGGACCTACCTAGACTGGACACAAACATAGAACAGATTTTCATGCTCCCTTATCTGTGCTCCTTTAAAGTATCTGTTTTTTCAATAAAAGCTATTTTTAAAATTAAAGGAAAACAAGTCATTGACCTGGAAACTAATTGCATTGCTTGAACTCAAGTTTTGCTTTTTTGTTTGTTTTTAATGAAAAAGAAAATCATTAGTTAAAAATACTACTTAGAAACAATTTCTTCAGCAGCTGTAAGGTTTGCACTGAGGTGATTGGACTGTTTTGATGTCTTGTTGATACAGAACTGAAGCTGTCCCCTCATTTCAGTGCAGGGCAAGGTGAACTTTTCTGGTTGTAGTTATTGAAGTGTCTCTCATTTGGGCTTTGAAGACAACCCGAATACCTGGTGGTGCTGAACAATCAGTTCTGCAGGATTATTATGGAAAGAAATGCTAAGGAAGCCCCCAGAATTGTGTGTGGGGGGGCAGACTCTGCCCTACAGAAATGCTGTGTATTCCAGCATACTGTGGTGCATGATCTGGCATGTGGGGTAGAGTTAAAGGCTTTCTTGCCTTTTATTTGTTCATATTTATCTGTCTTTATCCACCTCTTGAAATAGTGGGAGTCTGATTTTGTGTTTCATATCACTGACAATGCTAAATTACTAGCTTTTTTTCTGATAAGACTGAGGAAAGATGCTTCTCTTCTGAATTTTTCAAAAAAACCCTAACACTCTAAAGCTCTTAAATTTCAAGGAAAGAAATGTATGTCTAAAATGGTAGAAATAGATAATAGTGGGACACATTAAATTACATGAACAAGAGCAGTCCAGATGTCCATCACTGTAGAATTAAGTTAAAGCAGTTGAATTTATTGTCAAATCAGTCAGTTTACTGTGTGATGTATTTGATAATTCTTCTAAGTTAATTAGTTCCAAGCAGATATTTTATAGCACTATGGCCTGGCTGTAAAATAATGCAGCTGGGTTGTTTTCAAATGGGAGAGTCTTCTCATGCAATTTCTCTACAGCTTTAAAAAATATCTGAGTGTTATCTGGAATAGGGCTAAGCTGGAATTTTTGTCAGCCATTAGTCCGAGGTGATTACTCCAACTGGAGAATGTCAACAATTAAATTGTACTCATGTTTAATTAGTAAAAGGGAAGCACCTGTATTTTTAGAGGAAAAGACTCCAGGATTAGACTGTACAAATTCAAGTTGTAACAAAGGACAAAAATGAGCATATTATTCATCCTTGGAGAAAATCAGTCACTGGATGGGCTCCGTTCATGGAAAAAAATGCAACAAATAATTCTTTTTGCCTCTGGTCTCTGTGCTTTTGTACTGATGCATATCAGTAATGATGTTTACAACTGCTTGATCTGTCCAGCAGCAAAACAAAAGAATTAAGAGCACTTCTGGTGATTAGACAGACCTGTAACACTCTGGCTTTAATAGCTCAGATTTTGTGCCTGACATACCATTGCAGCCTGAAAAATGTGACTTTTTACTTATTTTCTTTAAATGGCTTTCTTTAAACCACCATCTGGTTGAGGCATTAAAACAGGCAATACTGCTCTAAGAGTTTTCTTAAGACCTTTCTTTGGCTGTTAATTGCACATTTATAATTATGTTCTTACCATAAGATAAAAGAGTTTCGAAAGATTATTCTTGGCAACAGACCTAAGGTGAAAACCTGCTGGTTTAATGTGTAAATTATAATGTGTGCAGTTGTGAAGAGTGGGTCTGTGAAATGCTCGAGTAAGCGCAGGAATCTGAGAGAGCTGTCAGAGAGTTTGCACTCGTAAGGGGCTAATGTTCATTGCAAAACAACTCATAATATGCTGTGCCTGAAGGCTAAGTGAGTAGTTTAACTTAAACACAATCACTGACTTTCTGGAAGACAGATAAAGGAAACAATTGTTCCTCAAGTGAAGTTAGAGAAATGAAAAAAACAGCCTCGCTTTGATGCCTGTTTAAAATCATTAATTTTCCTGTAAGTTAATGTAAATCAAGGATTAAACAGAAACTGTTACCATCTGACCCTTATAAACTAAACTTCTGTGTGGCTCATCTATTTGAAGTCAAATCTATCCGTACATCTAAACAGGAAACGGAATGAAAACATTTTTTCTTTTCATTTCCTATATCCTGCAAACTTTTTCAAAACCTATTTCCTTTTAAAAGTTAGTCTGAGTAGTTGCACAGCTCTTTTTATTTGCTCCTGTGGTCATAAACTTCACCACCAGTTACTGAGCAGAGGATTAGGAGAGGGTGATCTCTGGGCACTGAAGTTTATCCATCTGAAAATGTTTCTGAAGTACCATCTTTGCAGACAGGTGTTGGGCTGTGTGAGGGATCCAGGCTCTGGGATAGTACAGATACTGAAATTATGATCACTTTGATTTCATGACTAACTGGCACATCCTGGGGATTCAGGATTACAGCTTTTCCCTACAGTTCAGGGTGATTTCCACCTTGTTAGGTCTGTGTTTCCCTGTTTATAATGACATTGATCTCCAGAAAATACTTGGAACTCTACAGATGAAATTACTGTGTATTAGATTATTATTATTACTGCTGTTTATTTGCTGCAAGGATAAATGACACAGCTCTGGTGCTCACCATTTGGGTCTGAAGATTGTTGACACTATAGAAAGGTGGTAAATACCTAGCAGGGATTGCTGTCATCCCTCATGTTCCAGGGATCCAGAGCACGCGAGGATAGGAGCACTTCCTTCAGTGAATGACTTTGTTTCCTTGTGTCTGTGCTCGACAAAAGATTCCTCCTCTTAATGAACTGACTTGCTCTAGTTCGTTATCAGATGTTCTCATGTCAGAGTAGCCCCATTTCCTCCCTGGTCAGTGCAGCCTCTCCCAGCACAGTCAGTAGTTTGTAGCCAGGTCCTTCCCTCCTCTGCAGAAAATGGGGCTGCGCAGGGCAGGCACTGACGGCGAAGGATTCACAGCCCTGACCCTTCCTCGTGGTCATGGCCCTGTTCTGCCTCCCTGGCCCTTGGAGCAGGATGGGGGCCCAGTATAAGTTGCTTTTTCCTAGATAACAGATAGGCAACAACTTCTGGTGTTGCACTGTCATGTATTGAGTTTCCCGAGTCGGTGCTTGTTCCCTGTAATCCCGAGTTACCTGGAGAGCTGATACCTGAGTGCTGGATGCAAACAGATGCAGCCTTTCCAGGTGTGTGGCAGGGTGCAGGTATCATTGTTTCTCTTCTCTCCTTGCATGGCTGTAGCCTAAAAAGAAAGTTCTAAGTGGTTTTGATTTGTCACACAGCTACAAAATCAGGTTGAAATGATGCCTGTGCCATCCCAGCGTAAAGCTGCAGCTGGATCTTCAGCTGTCCTGGGACTTGTTCTTCTGCCAGTTTGGCCATGGAATACGAGCTCCCACATCTCTGTCTACCTGATCTAAATGCATTGAGGAATCACATATTTGCTGTTTGAAAACATTTTCCTTCAGGAAAACGTCCCTCCCTAAATAGAATAATGCGTTCAGTATGGGAGGTGTTTTACAATTTTTGCTTCAATAACTGGATCAAGAACATGAAGCCCTTTGCTTTTGGAAAGGATTCTCATGTGTGAGCAGTAGTGTGCAGGGTTTTTCGTGAAGACATGATGGTAAGGAAGATGATGTAGAACAGAATTCCTGCCATTCAAGGGAGGGTCTGTTACAGCACATGGGGAAGGAAGATGTGGAGGAGCTTCTGGCACCCTCGTAATTGGCACTTGGTAGTATGCTTTTAGCAAGAAATCTGACAAGAATTCTACCTTCGCATAATGTCTCTGTCTTTCCCTACTTTTTTGGGTGTGTTTCACTCGAGTTCATTAATAAGCACATTGGAGGATTGAGGGAGCAAAGCAGCTCAGAAGCCTGGAACTGGCCCTTGCTGGACAAACAGCGTCAGAACGAGATGTGGCACGTGTCAGAAGTGTCACCTTCTGCAAAAACTCTCCTTCCCTTGGTTTTGCAGTTGATTAAATAGTAGTTGTATTCCTTGTGTAAAATCAGAGTATCTCAGACTGGTCCAGGGGGAGAGGACAGCAAACTTACTCATGTTAGAGCATGAGCCCACTTGCATGGAAAGAATAAAAGATTCTTTAAAACACTTTGAGGGTAGCAAGATAGGACTTAAATAAGTTTGGCTCTAGGCCAGATAATCCTTTTCTGTTAATGTTAAAACACTGGCCACAGCAGTGATCACAACATAAGAGTACAAAAGAGGCTTTATTTGTACTACACTTTTTCTTTCATGTTTCCAATCATAAAAATAAATACATCATATTAGAAAAGAAAAATTTTACTTATTTACATGTTTGCATGCTGGGAGGCATTAAGTATTTCCTTTTGTTTTTTTTAGGGGAAATGTGTCACTTGCATTTAACTCAGATAAAAATAAATGAAGATAAAACTAATTTAATTTTAGAATGTAATTTTTGTATTTGTTGAGCAACTGTTGTTTTAAAATGGATAGCCTGCTGTGAAAGAAACAAAGCCACTTCAACAAAGCAGGAAATCAATAACCACAAGAAAGCCTAAAGAAAATGAATGCATACAGGGTGAGCAAGTGACATAGAAATTATTTTCTGGTGTAAGAATGGTAATAATAAAATGCATATGGAGAGCATGAAAAACATGATGGAAATACACATAGAAAAGACATGTTCTCTATTTCTGGTTATAAATAATGACCTCTGTGTTACAGAATTTAAACTTTGAAGGGTCTAGATGGCGGTTTTCTTCCTGATTTCCCCACCCCCCAGTCCTAGGTAAATATTTATGCTTGCAAAATTTAGTAGGCTGGCAGCCATGGAAACGTATGTCTTTCATTTATCTCCAGGAAATCTGGTTACAAACACTCTTTTACTTGAATTCTTGCAGCCTTTTTCAGCAGCTTTTCAAACAACCTCTTCAGTGAGGAGCAGGGGGCTGTGTGTGACGTGTGGCTGTGATTCTGTGGCAGTCCCTGGCAGGGCTGTGTTTGCCCAGGGGTGCATGGTGCTAGGAAGTTGCACGTGCCACGGAATTTTGGGGAGAGCCAAACCTTGGGGTCTGAAGGGAAGTCTTTCAAAGGTATCAGCAGCAGGTATGACTTGGCTGCTTAACCATTGCATCTGCTCCAGGACATACCTGAGTTCAGGAAATCCCTGAATTTGCGACTAACTCACGGTGCTTTTCAGGACCCTGAACTGCTTTTTCTGTAGTTGGCTTCTTCCACTTTTTCCTAATTGTATGTGAGAGAGACGAGATGATGAAAAACCCCCACGTTTATAAAATGTGATTGTGTTTTGCAGTGGCAGAGGAGCTGTGACTGTGGTGAGAAGGGTTCCTTGGTGTAGCTGTCGATGGAAAAGCAGACAAGCTTTTGGTCACAAAAGTGCTTCAAGTCACATAAGAAAAATCCAAGTAGTGTTTGAAGCTTACTGTGAGCTGAGAAATAGTATTCTCTGTATCTCTTCTCTCACCTGGGAGGAAAGGGCAAACCTTAACTGGTGGAGCAGAGGGAATATTACCAAGAAGGGAAGGAGTGATGCCATAATCTCTTCTGGGAGGGAATGAAACCCAGTGCTCACGTGCAATGGGGAGAGGAATTAGATCCCATAAAGTGGTGTCTTTATGATTCCATGGTTTTGGTGCCCAGCTGAGTTACAGGCTCTTGTTGAAACACACCCCTGCTCTCACAGTCAGCCCTGGGGTTGGCCCCTTTCAGAAGGAGAGTGCAATGGGGTTTGCTTTCACAGTAATTCCGGTTATTTGCTATTATGGAGTTCTAATCAGGTAGAGTTTTTGTGTGTGCGTGTGCATGCATGTGTACAAAATAGGGAAAGTTTCTACATTCCTGTAGGTTAAATCTTGCTTAACGTAACTGATAATACTTTATATAGTCATATTAGCATCTTGGCAAAACAGGAAGATTTTAAAGACAAAATTTAATGTTAATTTTGCAAAAATATTCCTTCTACCTATTTATTTTCTCATGGTCCTAGAGGTTTATGTTTTGTTTTTTGAAAAATCCTCCTCCTACTGTACATTTGCAGTAGAAATAATAACCTTGTCTGTCTCTGTAGCTAACAAATAAAATACCAGCAGTCCCAAAATCTGGAAAGGTAAAGGTGAAGCAGTGAAACTACTTCCTTCCATTACTGCCTGTTTAATTTCATGCTGGTCCAGGACCACCAGCAAACCAAAGGATATTTTCTGTGTAGTGCAGTTCAGCCCTCTGATGTTTACTCCTGGATACAATCACCTAATCATAGAGGCACTTTTGGGTGGCTGGGAACAATTCCTCCTTTCAACATGGACATAGGTGCTAAGGGTGGTACAGAGGACTATTTCTGTGTTCTTTCATTTATTATTCTTTGAAAGATGAATTTCTGTTTTCTACCTTTGAAGAGTCTTTGCCAAGATTGTGGAAACACTGAAACTTGTAATGCAGAGATTAAAAACAGTTAAGGCAAGGGTGGTTTCCCATTGCATCAGGCTGCAAATTGCTCTGACAGCATTGTACCACCACAGCACAATGCACCCCTGTTAGGGAATTAATATCACCTCCCCTGGGTTACCTGATACTCGGGGCTGTAAATACATCAAGTCTTGCTCTTGGGTTTCTGTCCATAGATAATAGGCTTAAACAGTCACATTTTTTACAAGTTTCATTGAATTGAGTCTTACTGAGATACAGCTTAGTGGAAACCACCAGTATTTCAAAAACCTTTTGTTGAAATACGCTCCTCTAAATTGGCATTGAATTCAGATACAGGTCAAAAATAAAACTTGGAAGTTTCATGGAAATATCATGAGTATTTTTAATAGATGGTGATTCCCTGCTTGGAAAGTTTCCATGCCAGTATTTGTAGAAGTATGTATGTGTAAAAACAAAATAATTCTTGAAAAAATTGGGGTTAAATGAACTCAGATGGAAGGAGATTTGTATCTCCCCGGTGTTGTGGCATATCTTTACAGTGGGTTGGACTGTGCACTGCAATTCTGCCTAAGCCTTGGCCAGCGTCAGCTGTTGGGATGGAGCTGTGGTGGTCCCATGCTGACCCCAGTGCCTGCCTTGTCATCTGCTCACATCAGGGCTGAGCTTTCACACACAGGTGGGATAATCCTAAAAGCATCTTCAGGGGTTTTATCCTACTTGCTGAATAGCCAGATACTTTAGGAAATTTAAAAAAAAAACCCCAGCCAGAATGCAAATTGCACAATGATGTTGGCTATAATCTGCAGTGGTTCCCAGCTTTGACTGGATCCAGAATCCAAGTGGAACCATCCAAGTAGCTGAACCAAGGCTTGCGAGGCTCATTGCATACCTGGCAATACCTCTGGCACTTCCACACGTGGTTTAGCGGGACACTGTGTGGGAGCATTGCTTTGATAACACATCTGTGATTGGAATTTGTGGCCTGGGTGTGTCGTTCCTGGTGTGATCCCAGCCTGGGCAGGCCCCTCCTGCGAGGCTTGGCCTCTGCAGAGTGGGAGCTGTGGGGATGAAGTCACAGCAGCAGGATCTTGGTCCCACTGGGGATGATCCCAGCTTGCTAAATGAACTGTATTTTATCTGTGCCATGGCACCTTCACTGCTGCAGTTCCTAATTCAGTGTAGTTCTGTTAAATTGCTGTGTGCATCCCTGCATCTGCTGGAGTCACGCTTGCAATTTCATTGCTGACATACCCTTAAATTGAGCTGGGGCAGTGTGGTACCTGGATCAGCCTTCCGGCTTGTCTGGAGCCATGAGTCACCACCATTCCGAAATTTGGTGATTTATCCCCCATTTTCCTGTGACAAGTGTTATTAGGCAGGAAAAAAGTAAAGCCAGGAATGCTGAGGTACTGTTATATCTGCGGGCCCAGTCTTAAGTAATTAAAGAGTTATTTAATGTTTTAAATCTCAGTGAACCAAAAATCCTTTTTTCCATTTTAAACTTAGTTTGCAATGCCTGACTTCAGAAATCAGCAGCTAAACTTCGATCAGAACCAATCACTTGTTTTCTATTCCAACTAGGCTATAGTGACCATTGAATTCAAGGAATTCAGATAGTTTTTCTGACTGTAGATGCCAACTCAAATTTTAAATAAGTAACTTAATCAGTGAATAGCCAAAAGGTTTTATAGACTATCATGGGGATAAACCTGTAAGATAAATCTGTAAAACATCTGTCTGTGAATGGAATAGTTCTACAAATTTTACTCTAGCAGGACTTTTTAATATGTCTGAGAAATTTATAGAAAGCTCATTTAAATTCTGTATCATGTTTTTACACAGTTACAAGTAGTCCTGAATTCATAATCTTTTTTAGGAAAAACAAAATAGTACATACCAGGCTGCATTAAGATATATTGAGACAATGGTGTTTTGCAAAAAAATTTTAGGATAAATTAGGTAATTTTATATTGTTGTACTGCTTCATTATTTTTCTAGATAGTTTTATTGAGGATGTTTCATGAATCAGACCCACATTTCTTTTTTTAAATAAATAAAAGTATTTTTTGCAATTACCTTCTAGTAAGGTCTAGAAGAGATCTGAAGACCTCTTTAGGTAATAGGGAGAAAAATATCCACCCTGTCTCATACAGCAGAGAGAGAGTTCAAGACAGATAATTCCTAGTGATAACTCTCAGGCAGAATGAATGCATAAGGGACTTCTACTTTTGCATGTCCCATAATTCTTAGGGCTTGTTATTTGTTTTAGTAGCTTCCAAATTTGCATATCAACTAATTAGAGAATCTCCGCTTTCAATTGAGAAAGTCAGAGGAAAATAACCAACACCAATCTCTTCAGTCTCCTGTGGCCCTTTCTGGAGAAGGAAGCCTGGAAAGTATGATCGTCAGACACTCGAATATTTCAAATATAAAAGCCAAGCAAAAATGTGCAAAATGGAACTTCAGAAACATGCAAATTTTATTTATTCTTACTATAATTAAGAATAATGAAGCAGATGCATTGCATCTCCTCTGCCCAGGCAGTTTTCCATTGCTCCCAGGACGCACAAGACAGAGCTGGCATCTGGAACAGGAGTGTACTGGTATAATTTAGGTGTGTGTGCCTGAGGAACCATCCGTGCGCTGTGAGCTGGGATACCTGGAGACTGTCACAAGGGAAGGGGGTCGTATGTGGGGGGCAATTCTGACCCAAGCAGCCGAGCTCTTGGTAAGGGACCTTGTGTGTGGTAATCAGTGAGGTGGGTGCTGGCCTCCCACTAATTGAGATTTTAGGATGAACACAATGATAATGTGCTGCTTCGCGTTCCTAGTGGTGCAGTTTTAAAGGTGTGATTCCACTGGAGTCCCAGCTCTGAACAGTTGAGTGTTTTAGGAGTGGTTTTTTGTAACAGTGACACCAATTCACAACGACAGAAAAACGTTCAGATTCGTGATGCTTTAGGAACAAACTTCCACTGAGGGTGACACTGAGGACCTTCCTCCCTGAAAACCCCTGGAGAATGGAGTGGGTAGATGCCATTCTGGGGTGGCAGAGCTTTTTTCCACACGCCCTGTGTCCGCCGGAAGGCGAGCTGTGCCCAGGCTCTCCTGGTGCTGCCATAGGGACCAGGTTCTCCTTATGGGCTCCAACAACTTCATGTATGATTAATGTTAATTGCCCATTTTGCATGGATGACTTTTTTCCTGCTGCTGAATTGGCTCCTGTTGCCTTTGATGTGGCTGGTGATCCAGTGTCCTGCCATGGTCAGACAAGTGATCAGTTTGCCAGCGCCGAGAGGAGACAGAATCAGGTTGCTGTGAGGTCAGGGTTTGCTTCTCTTCTTAAACACTCAGAGGTCAAGTAGAGTTTAACTACCATTGGCATCTTTGAAATGTTGTAATAAATGCCAAAGCAAGGAGATTATTTTAACTCCACGCTACAACTAAAAATGTGAAGGTAACAGGGAAGAATTTTAACTCATCAAGATGATACATTTATTGGTGGAGACTTCAAAAAGTACCTTTCACAATCACTAGGGGGTATTTCATGATCTTGGAAGAGAGGAAAAATTTTAATTTGTGGTTCCAGTTTCAGCTTCAGGAATGTAACTAAGATTGGGTGAGGGGATTGTGGTTGAGTTGTTATTTTGCTTTTCTGAGTGTTATTTTTGTTGTGGGTTTTGGGGTTTTTTTTTACTTCTGAGCACTTGCACCACTTGCTGCTGCTATCATCAGGGCAATTTACACAGCGTGTCATAAAGTACTTCTGTATTTCTCCTTTAAGCCTAGTAAAATATGTTGCTATTGAAGAAATCTGTGATACATGCGAGAGCTTCCTAAATCACAGGTCTAGCATATTTTTGTACGAAACAGCTCAAGCCTCATGAAATCAATAATTAATTTATTAACTGGCTATCTTTTGAAAAAACAAAATCAGCAGTCCTGGCGAGGCTGCCTACTGCCAATTCATAAATAGTTGATGACAAAAATGAAAAGTGTAGAAGTAAAATTCAAATCTTAACGATCAAAGTATCGGGTACCTCATCTATCACAACTTGGAATAAACATATCACAGAAAGTGTCATATCTCATTGACACTGCAAAACATAATGCTTTCCCTTGTTATCTAGCGAGCTGCCAAGGCTACAGAGTTTATAGGCTGCTAAGATAATGTGCTGGTGGTAATCCACTTCACTTGCAGAAATATGAAGTACTGTTGAAATATATTTCTACTTGGTTTATTCTTTGCTCTCAAGAGGGTAGGATGCTATTTCAGTTCCTCTAAAGAAGCTCGGAGAATGAAAAGCAAAACATCAGGATAAATTATGCTAAATGGTGGACTAGACCCCAGAGGAAATCATGCTTCTGTGGTGCTGTATTCCTCCATTTATCTTACAAATGTTACATCTAATGTTAATTTTGTAAAAGGAAAGTATTCAAAGGTTCATCTGATCCTTTTAATAATAGTTTTAGTGCTCTAGTGTTATTTGTCAAACTCATGCCATCATAGCTAACTTTTCTAGCTTTGGCAGACCATTCATACAGAAAATATTTCAGGCTACTAATACATAACATTTTATTTCACAAAACACAAATAACCTAGTAATTACACTCCAAAACTTAACAAATAATTGCCAGCAAGCAATTACCATTCAATTAAAGAGTAATTACATGGTTATTTGTGCCCTGTAAAATAAAGCATTACTGAAATCAGTAGCGCAATCAATATTTTAGCAGAAACAGGATGCTGCAGTGATGGACCTTTCAACCTGTGCTGATTAAATTGTCATCCAAATAACAGTTTCCTAGTTAAATCACCACATGTTTATTTGTCTTGATTAATATGCAAATTCACTTCTGATTCTGGTAAATCTCCTATATTTAAAAGCACAAAAGTAGAGCACTATCATACATCAGCAGAGATGTGCTGTGTGTTTCCACTGATTAATTACATTTCACAAAGCATTGATGAATTTGCAGATTTTATGAAATACAGTTGTCTGTAATGAGCATAAAATAGAGTTATAAAAGATGGAGCTGATCAGTAATTTAAAAAAAATCACAAAAATAACCTCATTTCATGTATTGATTCAAATTAAAAGTTCTTGAGATATCTAGGGAATATATAAAACTTTGAAAGAAAAAGTAATAAAATTAGCTCTCAACGGGAGTGGAAAATAAAGAAGAAAACAGACATTAATGAAAAATTTCTCAACATTTCACTCTATGAATTTCAACTGTCAAATATACTGCTTAAAATGTAATTTATTTTCTGACAAATTTAATTTCAAACAAAAGCTAAAAAATGAACAACATTCAGATTAGTTCATTTTTCTCTTTCAAGAGTTAGTGATTTTGTGGGGGAGGGGTATAGAGGATGACAAGAATGACTATATAACCATAATGTAAATGCAGGTAAAAACTCCAAACCTCTTGTCATCTTCACTTTCATGTAATGATGGCCCAAGGAGTTTTTGGTTTTTAGAGATACTAATAGAATTTAAGTCAGTAGAGCCTTTGAGCTGGCCTTATGTATTAAATTTTACAGTAAGATTCCTGAAGGTATAAATGAGAGACAATGTTGTACTTCTGCTTTAGTCTTCGTGCTCTTCATTTGGGACCATAACTTTGGTGGTTTAAAATGTTTTTTAAGAGATATCTATAAACTAGCAATTCCTAACTGAATGAACATCTAATTTAGATTTGAGTAGTTTTCCATTTACAAAGACCTATTGATGGCAAATCTAAAATTTGTCTACAGATTTTAGACTCTCAAAGAAACACATTGAAAATTGTTTGAAGCTGATTGTTCCTGTTTATGCCTCCTTTGTTACCAACGAGGAAAAGATTTTTCTACACTTCTTGAATATGTGACTTTCTTGAATGAGATAAAGGAAAATGTGAACAAGAAAATGCAATAAAAGAGCAGGGTGACAAAAGATGAGAAATAATATTAAATAAAGTTAATATTTATATGCTAATGCTATTAGCATTTATATGCTAATACTTACATAATCACAAATTATGTCTTACTCTCCCCAAATGATAATTCTGCTTGCCTTAGGATTGCTGTTCAGTGCTTGTATGAGCAATTTTCTCTGTATTGTGGAGGTTACATATGTTTTAAATAGTAAATGTGAAATTTGTAGGAATTCTAGACCTCGTAGGAAGATAAGTGGGGATACTTAGGAATGTTGAGACACAGACCAGTGAGATTCCATGGCTTGGTAGTGCCAGCCCGAGCCCTGACAGCAGCACGTTCACAACATGAATTCAATCCCATAAAAGCCTTGAATCGACTGGTTTCACTTCCTTTGTGCACATCTTACTAAAAAATAAGATTTGGAGCAAACATTTGTATCCTGTCTCTATGAAATTCCTGGTTTCATGTTAAACAGAACTGGCACAAAATTTGTTTCTGGCCCACACTGGAAGTGTTTGGAGTCAGATCCAGCTCCTTCTGTGAGTTGTGGTGTCCCCCCAAGCTAAAGGTCTTGGTTCTTCATGGTGACTTGTCTCTGGTGATGTCCAGGGAAGCCAGCTGGAAGTGTCAGGTGTCTGCTGCAGAGCTGGCTGCCCTGGGATTCCTTTCCTTGGGTCAGAACCAGACACGGGGCTCTGAGGTGTTCCCATGTAAACTGCAGAACACGCTGTTACAAACCCAGAAGGGTCCTGTGCAGGTGCATCAAAGTCAGCTGTGAGCAGCATCCAGCCTGCCGTTTGTCATTTAAAAGCTAAGATTAAATTAGAGACAAAGGACTTAGATTTTATTTGAACAGATTCAGCTGGGAACAATTCCATTCAAATTATCACAGCGACAGCTGTTTAAGTCAGCCCAGAATCCGGGCCCTAGGAGTTACTGCTTTATAGGAATATTCACAGAAAGGGCTTTCAGTAGGTTAGAAGTACACTTTTTTTTTTCCCCTAGACCATTAGATCCCTTCCTCAAATGGGCTTCAATCCCAAAGACACCCAGGTTCTTTGTTTTCCCATGGGTACTTCCCTTGCCTGGTAAGGGAGCAGGATATAAATGCAGTCAGCAGGACCTTGAAAGGGCACAGAGTTTCTAATGTGAACTTCTCTTTCTTCACCTCTTGGGCTTTCCATGTAATGAGTTCATAGGCACAGGTTTCATGTCTGCTTGTGGTCCATGCTGGGAAACACCTTTAGATGTGCCCTGGTGAACCTGTGAGCCACAAGTTGTGCTCAGAGCCTTCAACATGAACTGTTTGCTGTCAGGGCAAAAACTGCAAAACCAGGACTGAAACTCCACTGCCTCCCCTCCTCGTCCTATGCAAACACAAACCATAAATGAAAAGCCTCGTCATAAAATCTTTTAAAGTTGTTTGTTGCATTTTGAAGATGCTTTTCTTAGATTAATATCAACATATGGAGTTCTCTGCAAAAGATTTGTTGGTATTTGAGCTTGAGAAGAGAATGTTTTGTTGTTTTGTTGATTGAGCTCTTCCGCTGGAGAAAGCTGCTAATTTTAGTTTGTAGTTTGTAGGTTTTTTTTCAGAGACAGTAAGTGCCAACTAAGCACTTACACATGCCTGTGGATAAGCACAGGCTCCTGTAATTCAAAAGAACAATAATTCCTGTTTGTTTAAAACCCCCACAAGCTAACACTCTCTGTTAGACAATATTGTTGTGCAGGGGATGATTTCAGCAGGTGATTTTAATAGAGAATGCATGTGTGCATCAAACTTCCTGTGGAAATCAAATGTTCCTATTTTGGGTTTACTTTATTATAGCCCAGTGGCTCTTGTAGCAAGCTTTACTGCACAGCCATCATAGTATGATAAACAACTGAAAGCATCAAAAAGAAAAATGGAAAAAAATAGTGAATAAAATGAAATACAAAATGGACAAACCCGCAGCTAAAAAGAGGGGGGAATGGTTTTATAGAGATAAAATAATAAACAAAAAAAATGATTTTGTGCTACTTTGATGTACAGTAAAACAAAATAACAGTAGCACAGTGTGAAAAATGAACAGGTTAATGGTACCTCTGTGTAGTGCTGCTGGAAGTTGTCTTCATTTAAATGCAGAGTTTGTCGTACATTGATGGAGGGCTTTGCCACTGTAAGTTGATAGAGTGAAGTTTAACTTAAATTTCTTTGTGAACTAGAAGTCATTTTGGAAATGCTTTCTATTCAAACCTCATTCATTGTTGCAGCTTAGTTATTTTATACAGTGTTTCACTCCATGTTGTCAAAAGCTCTATTATTCAACAGAGTAAAATCTGTTTTGACCGAAGAGAAGCAGGAATACTTTTCCAAACATGAGGAGGTTGCATTTTTATTAGATGGCTTGGGGAAGAGTCGATTCAAATGGTTTTTTGGCCTGTAAATCTGTGTTACGGTGACAGTGCACGATGGGGACATGTACACACACCAATGTGAGGGATAAAGGTGATAGCTGAAAACACGAGTTCAGTGGAACCAGTTTTTAAATGGATCTTGGACTTTTTGTGTTAACATCTGCAACCATAATTCATAAGATGGTCAAGGGACAGTGAGTTTTTTGACAGGTTGGGCTAACACCTGGTTTAATCTAGAACCATTAAACCCACCAGTCAATTCGTGAAGGTAAGTGGTGAGTTTTGCAAGGCTCAGGGTAAATTACTGCTGCCACTTCAGAAGGAGCCCGTTACCTGCTGTGGTTCGAAGCCAAGGCTTGAGGTGATGTTGCCTTCAGGGTTTCAACTCCTCATCTTTAGGCATCACAGCTCTTAATTTTCTGTGGTTCAGGTCCGTGGCACAGTCTTAGGAGCAGTTACTGCTGTGACCCCTCTCCAACAGCCACCCGTGAGGTCATGGAAGCCTTGGACAATGGAAAACCTTAGTGTTGGCTCATGCGAAACCTATGCAATTCTTCTTCTGTGTTTAATCAAATTATTTTCCTTTTTTTTTTCTTTTCCTGGGCAAGAATTTCTAATATTTATTTTTGCGTATCACTGATGGTTCGTGTATTTTGTACAAAATGATGCCATGTGTAGTAAGCAAACATTTCAAAAAGAAAACGTGTTTCCATTTCTGCTCTTGTCCCATCAGCTCCCGCCCAGGCAGACCCCCCAAGCGCTCCCTGGGAGTCGCCATCCAGGAAAATGCACGGCTGCTGCCCCACGGAGTCCCAGGCCTCTTATCACCAGGACTTATCTCTCCGACAGGTAATAAAATCCATCAGATGATCAGGCTCATCTCTCCATACTGCACAGCAGTTAAAATAAACTAATATTGATCTAACTGCCTTGTCCTTCAGGGCTTTTTCAGGCTTTACCAGAGGTTACATTATTGGATTTTTTTGAGCGTTCACGAAAACTCTGTTTTGTTGCTGCAGTGAGTGAAATCTAATGGATTTGTAATTTAGTTCTTTATTAATTGTAATTTCCTTACAGGAAATTCCATTAAATGTGTTATTTTAGTCAAAGAAAAAAAACCCCAAGCTGAGAAACTGAACTATTGTCTGGGAGGCCTGTAAGAGGCATTTCTTCCTTTGAAATGCGTGTGTGTTTTAGTTCTCGTGGGATCTGAGCAGCGTGGCTAATGCCTGGTGTATTGTAACCCCATTAATGTGTGCTGGGGAGACACACAACTGCTTGTACGAATTACAGAAGAAACACTTGAAAAGCAGATAAGTCCACATTGCCACAGTGCATTGTGCTTTAATAATCTGCCTTCAGTCTCGTGAAATGAAAAAACTAGCATGGAAATATGTGGAATTATAAACATAATTTAATGCATAGTATTTAATTTCACTTCATTAATTTATTAATAGGGTTTAAATTAAATCTTGTGCTATCTTGATGAGTGTTTTAATTTTTTATTAATTGCTGTATGCTAAAGGTAAGTTGATTTTCATAATAAAGCTACATTCACAGGCTGTATTCATAAAAGTAATTGCTTAAATGTTCAACAGGCTTAACAGTTTTAGGATTGCTGTCAAAGTCCAGTCTAAATAAATTGTAACTCCATAATAACCAAACCTAGTGAAGTGTATAGGAGAATATAAAGTCATAGAATATGGAAAAGCAGAATTTAAAAGGTCGTTGCTGGGGATACAGTGACATGTGTCCTGATCTCACAGGTCACTGTCTTGCAGAACCTGTGCACTGCATCGAGTGACACAGCAATTTCCCTGCAGCTCCAGGTGTCCCGAGGATCTCACAGGGAACCAGTACCTTCACTGTGGAAGGGGGAAGGAGCATTGCTAAGCAATAGTCACAGCAGCCTTAGCTGGAGCAGTTAATAAAGTATGAAAGCATTTTGCTAGAGCCACGGGCCACAGTTGGGCTACTGCAGCTTCATGGACTGCTCGTGTATGTGCCAGGGATCAAGAACTGTGATTTTACTCCCATGAGCTGTTTTTATAAAAACCCCTCATTTATAAATGAGGGGGTTTTTAGTAGCCCTGTTGTGTTCTCAGCTCAGCGATTGCATGGATTCGCTGTTTATGTTACTACTGACAGAAAGGAAAGTACAAGACCCACCTTGCATTGCTACTCTCCTCTCTGAAATCCAGAATATTCCATATTACTTTTCCACTCTGTGTGTGTTTGCAAATAGGACACCAAACTACACAGATTGCCACGTTGCTTTAAATTGGGAAATATTTTAAGATGCGGTATGCTGGGGATGCACAGTAAAGCATCACAGACACATTCTGTGTCTCACAGATATTTTGAGTATCACACAGTGGAAGATTATTAAGTTGAATTTCGAGGCTGTTGGAAGTTGTCTGGAGCCTGAAGTGATGAGTGGGCTCCATGCCCCTGTATTTAGCACACGGAGGGAGGGCTGTCTCGGGGATGTCTCTCAGCACAGCCCAGGGCCGCGGCCTCCCTGACCTTGGGAAAACCTCTGCGTAACCAAGCCGCAGGGCCCAGACAGTGTGCCTGGAGCAGCTCAAAGGGAGTTCTGGGAGCAGCTTGGAGGCGGGAGAAAATGCCCAATTCCAGAGCACCAGGGGCTCCAGACAAGGCTGGTCCCTGCAGCCCAGGCGGCCCCGACGTCAGCACCTGGCAGGGCCTTGTCACTCCCTCACAGCTCCCCTGGGCTTGCGGGGCCTTGTCTTATCCGTAAGGAAAGGACTGTGGAAAAGTTGGGAGAGTTGCTGATCGAGTAAAGGTGTCAAAAGAGCCACTTGTAGACTCTTTAGGGATTTGAGCTCTTGATGGAGCACGCGGGATATGAAGCCCTCATTAGCTTTATTTATACATATTTACACTTAGTTACTGGCTGCTGTGCTCTGGGTGCCTTCAACACTTTGTGATTGGATTCTTCCCTTTGGCTGAACTAAGAACAAAATGAGCTTTAACATTTGTCACAGAACAGAGGTTTTTCTTCCAGATTTCCAAAGGGTGGACAGTAGACTGGAATAAATGCTGCTTCCAGCCCCCTTGTGGTGTTGGGATGGTGGGAAGGAAGCAGGACCAGGGCTGGGGCAGAGACCAAGGAGAGTTTGCAGCATGGTAAGGCTGGATCCATCTCTTCCAGAAGAGTTGAGACTGACAGGGAGGCAAGAAGGGCTCTGCATCTTGGTGACTTCTTTGGTTACCTTCCTCTAACTGCAGTGTAATTGCCTGAAGCATTTCTTCTGGGTGTCTTCTTGTCCTTGATAACTCTTGTGTCTGATCTTGCCCATTCTTCCTACAGCACAGATATGCAGATGTTTATGTTAATCTGCCTACATTATTCTAATTAAAATCTCACTCACTGTTCTTTTGTGGCTCCCTCATTTGCTAACGTCCAGCTTAGCATCTGAGTTGTTTTCTTCGGATAAACTCATTTTGGTAACAGGCTCCACATCAGCAACTGCAGCATGATTCATCCACCACTGCATTTTTTCATTTTTACCTCCTCTTTAGCCTGCTGTCAAGTTAAAGTGAAGGCTCTGGCGGCCAGGCTGGCTCTTGGTTAGATGGATGGGTCTCGAGAAGTCGCAGTTCTGGCTGCAGAGCTCGCAGCTCTGTCTGGAGGGGGTATTACAGAGTGATGATTAGTAACTTCCTGCAGACTCAGACGAGCCATCTGTGTTTCCACTCCTTGAAATGTGCTGTTATTTTCATCACCCATTTGGTTTGTGTCAGCTCAGTTTACATGGTCATTTTCACATAATAAACAGGTAGTTAAATTAGGCACACTGCATTTCCCAGGGTGGAGTGTATTTTTTTGACCTCTTGGCAAAGCGAGCTCCATCTACTCTTACACCCAAGTAACGTGTGAAGGAGCTGTAAGTGAAGCCTCGACCTTTTTAAATGTTTGTAGGTACTTTCCACCTTGGGGGAATGGGAATGTTTGGGTTACATTTGGGTTACTGCTGTGCCTGAGAAAGATAAGGAGGTGTGTGTGGAATGCACGCCACTGGGAAGGGCTGTGGAAGCAGCACGGGAGCCGTGCCCTGAGTGCATCCTTCAGGAGCTGCTGTTTAAGCCTTCTCTGTTCTCTGTTAACTTAGGAGAAAGTGTTTCTTCTTTTTGTATTGGTGTAGGAAATGTGGGAATCAGCCTGGTGCCCCTGCCTGCTGTGAGGGCAAAGCTGGAAACCTGCATGTCACAGAGGGATGGTCATCAAAGGCTTGGTCCTTCAAACAATGTCGTGGGATGAAGTGCCATTAACAAAAAAAAGGCTTTATCTCCTATTAATGTACAAGTCTTTATCATCAGTGTGTCTTAGCAAGACAGCTGGGACTTATCTGTGGAATAGGTTCTCAGGGAAGTTTTGGGGTCTGAAGTAGTAGTTTGCTGTGTGGGGAGAAGCTGAAATCTATTACATGATTTAAGCCAGTGGTTCAGCAGACTGTTCATAGGGAACGAAGCTGAAAGAGGAGTTGCATCTTTTGATAGTTACCTGTGCAACTTCAGTCCTCCTACCCCTCGTTTAGGTTAGACAAGCACTCTGTGAAACCTTTATTGCAATTTTTCTCTATTCAGTCTGTAGAATGGCTTCTATTATTTCAATAAAACCATTCCGGGGGCTGCTTCATTTTGGCCTCAAATACTGGAGAGGGTGGCTCGTGAAGAAATCATCCTGTCACTGGAACTTGGTTAGACTGTGGCACAGGGCACAAAGCTGTGTGTGGGGCAGGTCTTTCAAGCAGTAGGATGGGATCTCTGAGTGCCCATGGGCTGGGTCCTGCAGCTGGAGCTGGCGGGTCTGGTGAGTTTGGGTGTGAGGGTGATGGGCACGAGCCCCTTTTAAACATTTCCTGTTGGCATTTTCTGAGCTGTGCTGCTGGGGCAGCCTGGCAAGACTGGCAGGGGACAGCTGGGAGGTCAGCAGCGGGATCACAGGGAGGATTTAGGGCTGGGAGCTACTGAGGGCTCAGCACAGACATGGGAGGAAGCCTGGCTGGTGGGGAAATGCGTGAGAAGAGGAAAACAAGGCATTTTCAAGTGGATACTCAGACAGAAGCAAACCACCTGCATTTCCAGTGTGTAAGATAAACTGCTCTTTTCATTATCAGCTACATTAGTTTCGTCCCCCTTGAGGTGATCCTTTTATTTCATAAGCAGTTAAAATAGTCACTGTCTCATTAGCTGTTTGACTAGAGTTTTTAAGAATGCAATATTTAAAATATTGGCCCATTT
Organism: Atrichornis clamosus; assembly: GCA_013400975.1. NCBI lineage: Eukaryota > Metazoa > Chordata > Aves > Passeriformes > Menuridae > Atrichornis > Atrichornis clamosus. The sequence goes on from WBMZ01012310.1 coordinate 126,851, forward strand.
GTACAGATACAAATACTTTTTTCAGAACAGTTTTGTCATATTAATAGTTAAAAGAAGCTGTTGTGAACTTAATAGTTTCAGGTAATTAATATTTTAGTGTAGTTAATATTTTAATAGCTGTACCAAGTCACATCATTGTGAGACTCAAATAGAGCAGCTCACAGGTTATGATAACTTCATGTGTTCCTTCAATTCAGCAGCGACAGCAGCAGCCACTTAATCTTTATACAGGAAAGGGAGGATAAAGCAGGGTTTTCTGCAGTCTTTAGGCATTTTGATATGGTATCTCTGTGTTAGGGGAATGCAGGAGACTGGAGGCTCTCGGGCTCTCTGGTGTCCAGTTGTGTTTATCAAGGTGGGCACACATCAGCCAGCACAGCCTCTGGCAGCTCCTGCTGCCAGCAGTGCCACGGACCCTCTCCTCACTCCCAGCACTTAACTGAACATTTCTGGGTGTTTACATCCTATTTCTGTGGCTCATTTTGTGTTTACAGTTATCCTTTTTTCTTTTTTCAGTTGTCATAGGTGACATTTGAAAGTTCCATTTATAATGAGAAACATATGCAGGACTTTGTCATTGTTGGCATTACCTGGCTTGGTAGAAATTATTATTTTTAATCAAAGGCAAACACGTTGATTAAGGATGCCACAACACTCCTCTGCCTATGGGGAACGTTAACAGTTTATAAATTGTTCTTGGTGACAATTCAGTAGTGAATTACTTTGATATATATGGCTAATAAATTAATATGATTAAGTTAATGAGTAGTACAAGTGTTGCCAAACTCCACTCGTCGGGCTTTTAATGCTTCTCCACATTTGCAGCTCGAGCTTCCCCCTGTGGTGAGAGGATCAGTGCTACCTACGCACTGTCATTGTGATAAATGGCGTATCCCACAGTGCCCTGCACTCCATCTGCTGTGTCCCCAAAATGAGAAATATTTTATACAAATCACACACTCAGAAGCTCAAAGGACTGTAGGGAGATCTATTTTTTCAAACAATAATAAAAATGCATACATCTCTTTAGCAACTCTTCATTTTTACTGTCATAATGAATGCAGATAGATTTGGGAAATGAGAGCTCGTGTGAGTGACATAGGAAAGTTACCCACTGCACTGTAAAGCTGACAAATAAGTTACATGTGCGCTCTTTTATTTTATCATGAAATGTTCTTAGATAAAAAATGATGTTAGAACATCTATTTAACTGGATTTTAAAATTAAAGACCATGTGTGCAGCGTGATTGAGTACCACCCATCTCATGCCAGCAGATTTCTGTGCTGAAGGGAGCCTGAATTGGAGTGAATGAGGAATGCAGGATCATATCATTACTCTTTTAATACAGCCATTCAGTAGAGTTCTGATAATCTAAGAACTATACTTGGTGACTGTGAGTCACTCAGTTCCTCTCTTTCCTTTTCTCCTTTAATATTATCTTTCTTTAAGGATCCATTTTCAGTGTCTGCTTTATCGGGTGGGACATTACGTTTTTGACAAATGAATAGCTAAAGCTGTTGAAATTTTGCTGAATGGTTAACCTTGTTGTAAATTTAATTTACACTTAGCCTCAGCTACTAATTACTGTCCGAGAAGTGTGAAACTCAGCAATATACTTTGATTTCTATGCATTTGTACTGATTTTTTTTTTTAAATTTTTAAATTTGATCCTACTGAGTTCCTACATCTTTAGAGATAACAAAATTCAAGGTGGTCACACTGAGAGAATTCAGACTGTATCATCTTGACACTCAGGGTAGGTCTGTGCTGAGTTCGTCTTGATTTGCAGATGGAAGGGAACCATTTGAAAAAGTTGGCTGAAGTGTCACAGAGGTAGCAAAATCAGTAAGTTTTCATCTGTCTGTTTTTATAATCCGTGACATTCTTTTCTACCAGCTTTTCTGTAGTCTCCTGTCTGATAGCACTGAGGTCTGTAATGATCATAAGACCTGTCTCCTTCTCTCTGTCTTGTCTTCAACTGACTTGGAAACCTTTTCATCCCTTTTAAGTTATTGTTAAGAAATGCCTTAAAGTCAAAAATAGCATCAGGAGGTGTGAATGATTTACCTTCAGCACTCCCTATTTTCTGGAGAATTGTTTTGGCAATAGGACTATTGTAATTGCAATAGGTTTTGTTAGGTTTTATTTTCCGTTACAGTAACTTCGACAAAGTTGAACAAATAGTTACCAGTATCACAAACAAGTGCATTTAAATGTTTGTGTAAGAATCCCACACTGACTGCGTTTTGTACAGTCTTGCATTTTAATGTAAGGAGCTGTTTTTTGGCTTCACTGAACTTACATTGTCATTGAAGAATTTTTCCATTCCTGCTGCTGGAGAATGGCTTATTGATTTAGCTGGCTCCAAGGCTCATCAAGTGCACTGTAGGGTGATAATCCTCTGGTAGGCAAATGGAGCAGCTTTGGATTCTGGACTGTCACCTTGGGTGACATAAGGCCTGCTCATGATCCTTCATTTTAAAAGATACATATTTTATGCTAACAGTAGAAATTGGAATATCATGGCACACACCATCAGAGATAAGGAGCATCAATCCTTGCCGATGCCCCTACTCTGTTTTAGATGTATCCAGCAGTATTTTGAAGATTTAAACTCAAGTTATCTGCACACAATTAAATTTTTATTTCTGTGACCTAGAACTAAAGAGGTACAATTGTAGCTGGCAGGATAATACACCTCTGGTTGTAGAAAAATGTTGATCCATCATCTGTTTGCAATGCTTGAGGCTGCTACATTTGCATAAATAATATTCTCTTGAAATGCAGCATTCAGATCTGAATTAGATTGGAGTCGTGTGGTTTCCTAAAGGAAAGCTTTATAAAGCTGTATTTTGGCAAAATTCTTGGTATGACAACACCGGTGCAAGTTATGCAGGAAAGAAAAAGGGAACAAATCTCACTGGATTAAAAAGTAAGCAAGTAGGGTACTTAAATGCAAGCAGGTCCATAGATGCAATTCTGGTCAGGTGTTAAGTACTTTTATTGTGATTTAACAGCTGTTGTGGTCCAATCCTTGTCCTATAGACCTGGAGTCCTTCACGAGGGAAATGCTTCAGTAGAATTTAAAATTGGGCAAGCAAATAATCCCACTGATTTGGCTTGGATTACTTGTTTCCCTAAACAGAAGTGTTTTCCTACTTACTGTAGAGTTTGGTGAACATGGTCTGTAAGGATTCTTTTGTAAAATTGTGAATGCAGCAACTGTCTGATCCCAGGATCACACCTGGGCTGTGGTTGGTGTCTCCTCCTGCACAAGGATAATTTGATCTTCTTGCAGCCCTTCCCAAGCAAAAAAATACAGTAAAATAATTAGGATTTGTGAGGAACAGGAAACATATCTTCCTGAGCAGTTTGAAGAGGTACACATTTTATTTAGAAGCAAGAATAACTAAAATAAATTTTATGGCTCTCATAAGTGACTGGGACCATAGTAGGATTTTACTGGAAATGTGTTTGTGTTGTATAAACTGTTGTAGCACAGTGAACATTTAACTGATCTAAAGAAAACCAAGTAGACTTAATGAGTGTAGCATCATCACCATCTTCTGCTAAAGAGAGAGGCCTCAGGCCTGATGTCACTGCTCCCAGGTTGTACCCATTTGAAAGATAAATGTAGGACTGGAGGATTCAGTCTAGAAACCAAATTCATCCTGAAAATCCTTTGCAAAAAAAAAAAAAAAAGAAAATTCCGACAGCTGCTGACCTCCTGTGACTTGAATATGAAAAGCTTTACTTCAGAAAGAGAAGCATTTTATATAATACATGTCTGAATATAAATGACAGACATTTTATTAGGAAAGGAAAGCCTTTATTAAAATATAATGATCTACATTGTTTTTATGTAATCTAATGAATTACAGTAAAAGCCTGAGAAATGAGCTAGAAAAGGTAGAGTACTCTCCCATGAAAGCGAGCTATGATAACCTTTCTGTAATTCTTTAACATGTTGAAAGAGTATTTCTACACAGACTTATTAAATTAAGCAAGGTCACCTTTTCATTTTATTAACAGAATTAGTTTGCCAGATCATGGACTTTGATTCTGAAAAATGTAGATGAATCTGCACTAACATATGTCAAGTAGAAAATGGGTTGTAAAATGTTAAATCATTTTGATGCACATTACATCTTTGTTTTTACTGTTGAACAATTGTAAAAAATAAAATGCTTAATTACTGTTTTTTGCATTTGCATATTGATTGGATGTGCTTTAATAATAATGCTGTTTCTAAGTGGATTATCTCTCCTGACTGGGGCAGTCTCAATGTAATGTTTGCATAAAGGGAAGAAAAATATTCCCTTCAATAGCAGTATAAAATGTTGTTCCTTTGACATGCAGTGTACAGCCATTACCCTGAAAGGTTAGCTGTAAATAATAACCAGTGGAACTGGGCATCTGCTTAAAGATGAGCACATCTCTTATATTTACCAGTCTGACCCCAGCTCAGCAAAGCAGGAATAAAACTGACATCATGTCATGCAAGTTGTTTAGATGTGTTCCCAAATCTCTGCATGTACATTACAGTCTTTTTATATAATATGTGTGAGGAGAACAATTATATTCAACGGATGTTTCATAATTGTAATGTAAAATCTGCTGTAATTGTTTGTAAAGAATTTCATAGTCATTCCTAACTAAGAAAAAAATGTCATCTATATTTCTAGGCTCTGGAATTACTTTATTTTCTGTCTTTGCCTCTGTCACCTCTTTTGTTAAAGTAAAAGTAAAGCACAAGCTCTTTGCTGGGATGTGCAGCAGATCTGGGAGAACATCCCAGCAGTATCCCCAAGCTTTCTGTAAATCAGGGAGTGCATGGAATAGGTTACTTTCATGTTGCATGTGTGGTTTCAGATGAAGATGGGCAGATGTACAGCTGTAGCTGGATCTCAGTGCTGCTCTCACACGTGCAGGAAGCCCTGTTCCTGGTGCTGCTGGGTGCATTTGGCTGGGCCCTGGCAGTCACAGAGCAGGTGACTTGATTACACTGAAATCAGGCAGAAAATGTCCTTTTCTGGCCACTCGAGTGAATCAGTCAAATTATCGAGTGGCAAAACTAATTCTGTGCCTTGGGCCATCAGAGCTGCCACTTCCTATAAGTCAAGCCTTCACTTAGTGTGAAATTGTTTTTTATTTTATTCTCTTTCATTTATTATGCTTATTTCAGCTAATCCACTTGGTGAATGTGAATTACCAAAGCTGTTTCAGATGTGCAGCCTTCTCATGCTGTGCTGGTGAAACAGGCCTGGTCTCTTTTTAAAGCACTCCTAACTCTGTTGTGATCTGTACATTTAAAGTAATATTTCACCTTTTTCAGAGGAGAACTCAAATGAAGAGAAGAATTTTAATATGGTTTAAAATTAACTAAAAGTGCATATGGCTGAGCTCTTGTTTTAAAAGCACTTACAATTCAGATGGGTCACATATTTAAGAACTAGAAATATATCTGCAGTGAATTCTAGGCCATTAAGTACTAGTTAATTTGAATGACTTTGACAGGAAATATCCTCCGTTGGAAAGCGTTGAATATTGTTTTCCAACAGTAAAATATTGCCTTCAATTCTGGCAGAAACAGATCTGAGATGTGCTCAAAGCACTCATACAGGTGATATACCCTAGGCAGTAATTGGGTGTATAATTCTATCCAAATGGCAATCCCTTATCTGACTGTGCCCTCTGGTACACAACATTAACATCTTCCAATAAAAAAAAGAGCAAAACATATGGAGTCTTTTATTTCATGCAAAGAAAAATCGAAAAGAATAATGAGGATAAAAAGTAAAATGCCTGTGGTGATGGGCAAGGAAGTTACAGGGGAGTTGCTACAGCAGAGTGCTTCAGAATAGCAAAGCAAAAACCGCCTGAAGGCACCTCCCATGGGCATCCAAATATAGGCTTATATATGTGCAGGACAGAAATGGGTAGATGCACATGGATCAGATGCTAAAACAAAGAGGCATCATGCAGGAGAGACCAGAGATCTTGCTTTAACTCACACACAGTGCCTCGAGCTGATGGGTGGAAGGCAGGGAAAAGAAAGGGAAGTTGAAAGGCTCACACTGTGATTAAGATGGATGCATTGCTGACAGTGTCGGAGCAACAGCTGCTAAATCTAGGAGGCACTTGAAAGAGTCTCTCTGTTTTGTTAGATATGGAAGTCAATAGGTTGTTTGGGCTGAGAACACCCTATTATTCAAATTCAGCTGACCCAGAAAGCCTTGCCACCTCTCAGTGGCAATTCGGAGAGCTCTGCCCTGGTGGGTTTAGTACTTGTCCTGTGGAGTCTTGTGTAATATATGGATATATTGATCTCAGCTTTTTTTCCTGAAGTTCATTAGTTTAGTCTGTGCAAAGCTTCGGAAGGCTATTTTGTGTTTGTAGCTGGGTTAGATTGCTGAAAACTTGTCACCAGAATCTCTTTTTCAAGCCTACTAAATGTCAAGGAAATGTGCCATGAAGTGTTTTGGCCTTCTTGTTTTGGAACTGCTTCATTAAAAATTTTAATTACAGATAATATTTCTTCAGAGTAGCTGATCAGTCTACATTAGCTAAGCATGAGTCCTAATCCTGTTGAGAATTTGTGTTCATTGATGGGAAGTTTTCACCGTAGATTGCACTCAGTAACACATCCTGGGAAGAGGTTTTTTGCCCATTGATATGGACACATCCTTCCCTTGCTGTTGTGTCTCTCCTGATCTCCATTTTTCCTTGCATCATATTATTCTGCCTTTCCTCTTTATTTTTTTGCCCTTGACTTTTATGTCTGCACCACAGTTTGTGTTGACCTTGAGGTTGCCCTCAATTAGCTGAGCCATTCCAGTACCATGGCCCACTCCAAAATCCTCTGCACCCAGCTCCTGATTGGAAAAGCAGAGCCATCCTAGAAACTGCTCCGTGACCATTTTTCTTTTCCTTTCAAGTTAGTGTTTATTTCCAGGCAATAAAGAGAAGGACTGATACAAAAGAGATAGAAATAGGAAGCAATAAATCCCGGAATTGCTTTGGGCAGGTTTCCTGTGCTCAAGCCAGGACTGTCTGTGCCGCCTGCAAAGAGGAGGATTGGGAAGGGTTGGGATGAGAGATAAATCTCATCCCTGAGAGTTCAGCAAAGCTCTTGAGATCCAGAGAGTGTCTGCCAGGTATCAGGAATTCGATGAGGAATGGTCAGACAGGTGTTTGGATTCTGATCTCTGGAGCAGCAGTGGTCCAGAGCTGTACTTGTGTGACATCTCTGGAGAACCTCTGTGCTGATACAGTGACTGTGAGAATGAGATCAAAAGTAGACAGTAAAATATGGCTTCTTTTTGGGATTTGCTGCCTGAATCTTTTTCAAGGCTAAGATGATTAGCCACTGTGTTAATTGAGGAACTAGCTGGTTTTGGTAGTGAGCTAGTTTTCTGTTTTCCATAAATACAGCTCTAGAAGATCATATTGGTCTTCAAAAGAATAGATGAAGTGTGACATCTCATGTTATCACTCATGGATTTTTGTTAGATTGTAGCCAGCAATGCAACTGTAATACTTGTATCTTCTGCATCATCACATTCTGGTCTTTTACATCTGTGAAATAACAAATGGAAATTTTGCAGTGGTTTTTATGGGATGCCATTCAACTGTGATTGGAGGAACAGTTAAATATTGTGGTGAAATGATTTTTCACAAATACTGAGGGGTCATAAGCATCTCTTTTCATATTTTTCCTTTGGATAGGAATGTCTTGTTTTCTCAGCTTGAGACATTCATTGTGTTCTGTGATGAACAATATATTTAAGTGAAAGGGAACTGAAATATCTTCTCTGGGTTAGTTTTAATTTTACTTAATGGATAAATGAGGATGACTTGGGATCATTGGGCACCCAGTGCCCTTTGTGCCACTTCTGTATGTCTGGGTTCTGACTGCCACGTGTCTGTCATCTGCTTCCACTCCTCTAAAACAATGCAAGAGTTGGACTATGCCATGTGGGGACTGACGAGGTTGATTAGTCAACAGATATGAAATACTTAGGTGGTGGAAAATGTGTGTAGTGCAGTGAGGCCATCATTATTAGTCATGTCTTTAAAAAATTTTGCACTCAGTTTCAGGGCATTCCGCCTACATAAGAAGAGTGAGAGCAGACTTTTGCAGTGAAATTGCAGAGAACTGTGGTAGATTAATTGAAGTTACAGTCCCTCAACATTTGTATTCTATTTGGGATGTCACTTCCAGTAAGCTTTTTAGAAATGTAGTGGTGCAAATGGAAAAGTTTCAGCAAATATTAAATGTAACAATGAAGACTTTTGTTCCTCATTAAACCATTTCTTGATGTTTCCCGATAGATTTTCATCTAAACACTTGCTAATCCCAGAGCTCTGACAGGCAAGGCCTGCTGAATTAGGCCAACTTCTGCTACAAATAGCTGCTGCACATGAAACAGTAATCATTGCTTTCCAGTCTATTATTAGATTGACTTCATAGGGATTGCTTTTTTCTCCTGTGAGTTGATGCATAAATGACATGCTTTACCCTCCAATAAATCTAACAGCAGAGTGGCTCTGACATGATGTTCATACCCCTTAGTCCCATGACAGATTATTTTTGATGGCTGCAGAAGTTTACAGCAGCTTGAAACCATTAGAATTTAAAGGCATCATTGAAATTTTACAGCGTACCTGCCTCAGACACAACAGGGCTCGCGCCGAGCCGCGGCCGCGGCGCGTTGGCTCCGCGCTGTGACTGCCTGTCACGGGAGCCCTCCTGGCTCTGCTGATCCCCAGCTCTCCTGGAGAGGGGGGAAACGCTCCCACAGCTCCTTGGAGAGCGTGTCCTTCCGTGCATCCTGTCCCCGTGCCTGACACTCCCACCTGGAGACAGCCCTAACGCGTGGGGACAGCGTGTGACACGCACGGGACTTGTGTACGTGGATGAACCTGCTGAGAACATTTTAACCTTCCTTTCTTCTTAACCTTTTAAAAGATTTTTGTGTTGTTAATGGTCCCCTTATCCCCAACTTTGTAATATTGTTAAACTCAGTTCTAGTAGCATATATGTGCTTTTAAGAGTGAGGTTTTTTCCCAGGTTTAAGAACTTTTGGTTTTTACCTGATGAAACCCAGATAAAGTTTGCAAAGCTCAAAACCCCTCAAATCTAAGGTGTTTACTGCTATTTATGTCTCATGTGAAAGAATGGCTGGTTTTGGCTCTCGTTCTGTACTGTGTTTGCTTGTTATTTCATACATCTGTCTAAAATTTGCTGCTTTTAGACATAAGAATCACAACCATAAAACTGCTGTCTGACTCAATAGGAAGATCTGTGCTGATTTCCTCTGATTTGTGTGTGTGTTTGTACGTACCTAAAAAGCATCATATCAAATTGACTTCTGTAGATTTCCATAAATCCCTCAACAGATTTCTGTTCTGTGAGGCTCCTAAAAAAAGAAATGAAGGATTTTTCATCTAAGAGCTCTGGTTTTGTATTCTGGACAGAGTGATTGAACCTGCTCGTGTCCTTAACTTGTGTCCTGTAATAGGTATGTCAGGCAGATTGAGGTCGATGCATCTGGTGTGGAGTAGAGAGCTAATCTTAACACAGATCTACCATAGCCTGACAGGTTTATATTTGACAAATACCCCTCCCAAGGAATGCCATCATAGAGAATAAGATATGAAGATAGTATGAATGGTACATATTGCTGATAGATAAATAGGAAATTCTCCAAAGAAAGCTTTCAGGTATTTGCTCTAATTAGGCTACTCTTTTCTCTTAAAAAAATAAACAAAATTTGTTTAAGAGATACATGGATTGAGTCCCTTAGTAAGTTGGTTTTGGAGATGGGTTCCAGTTCTCTATTATGGTCGCAGGCTCCCTTTCTCTGGGAACTTCTTTACCATAAGTGTCCTTTCCTGTTTGAGAGCATAAACAGGAAGTGACAAACAGATTTCTTTGTGGAAATTTTAGTCTCTGTAGTTTTATATATCACTATGCTTATAATCTTTCTGGAAATAAAACTGATTTTGTTGGGGTAAAATATTTATGCCTTAAGAGGGGAAAAATTAAGATACGGAGAAGGCATTTGGAGTTTCCAGACGGAACCTCGAGCATTTAAAAGCTCATTAAGTCAGGGAAGAGAATTAATACTTCATGTACGCAAGTAGGTATTAAATTTGGTCTTATTAGAACATCTTGAAATTTGATTTCAGATGTTTAAAGCATCCTTGAGCAGGGTTGGAGTGTCTTCTCAGTGATACTGTTCACTTGGATACCTGAGCTGCTCGAGTTCAGTCTCCTTGTGGTTGGTCACTCTTGGGACAGTCCCGAGGGCTGAGTGGGTTTTATGGTGCTGGGCTCAGTCTGCAGCAGAGACCTCTGCTCTTCCTCTCAATCTGGATATTCCCACCTACTTTGTGATCTGTAGTTTCTAAATGGTGATGAAGTGTGGATCAGTTGGGCTCTGTCTCACAGAACCTTCTCCAGATGAAATAAAAGGTGTTGACAACACAGGGAACCATACAATTTCAGAATTAGGCCATTTTTCTTCTGAGTGGGGGAGTCAAGACTGAAGGGAACCGAGGACTAATCCGTTGTTTATATCCACATGTAACCTCCCAACATGTGGACTAAATCTTCCTGCACCTGCAGTATAACATTTTCCTCATGCTACAGAGTAATACCTTAACTAAAACCACTGCAGCCTTCTGATGACTTCAAAGACATGAGAAACCACATTCAGGTCGAAAGCATTTTATTGTTTGTCATTTTTAGCATAGTGCATATTAAATGTAATAACCGATGAGTTTAGGAGGATAATCTATTACCATATGCAAGAACCATGCTCCATAAGTTATATACATCTTTAAGAACTGTTAACTTTTATAGAATTTGCTGCAACAAATCATTCTGGGAATGCTGTGTACTTGTGTTTTCAATTGAGGCTCTAACATTTGGTTGAAGTATCTTCTGTACTTCTATCATCTCATAATTTCCTTCGGAGCAAAGAGAGAACAATCTGCACGTTGGGTGGGAGGACGAGGGAATGCTAATTGAAACCATGTAATAAAAAGGTAATTTAGCAAAACTATTAGTTTTTGGTTTTTTACTATTTTAAACCTATTATTTTTAAAATTACATCTGTATTAAAAAGGCTGTAAAACTCCATGTCAGCACATTGCATCTTAATTCTCATTTTCCTTTGCATGAATAGTAAAATCTTTATAAATTGAGATCCAAAATTAATTGAATAAACTTCAGTTGAACATTTTTATGTTAATGCTTGGATTAAAAAAGGCATATTACAGACTTTTTGAAGAACATTTAATGGATTCTAACATTGACCACACCTCGAATGCAGTGCAGCGAAAAAGTGCTGATGGAGGGAAACAAACCCCAGGAACAAATGTTAATTGGGTTGTGTGTTTATGGCTGGTTTTAGGCTGTGATGGAGTTGCTTACACTCGTATCTGTCGCTAGATCATGGTTTTCCAGCCACAACCATTCTCAGAAAATGCTTTTTTCAACCTGGCAGCCCATGGGTTGCATCAGTTCAGCACCTGGGGATGGGCCTGCAGGTTGACCCAGGTAACTTCGTTTTTTCCATGTCACTTTTGAGCTGAATTATATCCTCCATGCCTAATTCCTACAAACCCCTCACGGGGAGGGAATTTATATTACAGTGAGGATAATGCAGGGCACTTGGTGAGCAGGGAGGGCGGTGGTGACACCAGAGCAGGGGAGCAGAGGGCTCAGGGACCACTTGTCCCTTCCTAAAGTGTTGGCCTGTGTGTTTGGCACACTCTTGTGTGTATGGGTTGTGTGTTTGTGTGTTTGTGAGCACACCCCGGGCGGTGTTGGCAGAGCTTGTCCCTGTGCTATCACTCATAAATGCTGGGATTACCTGGGCCATCGTTTCCTCAGAATGCCGTAATGTAATCTCAAACCTAATACTCCAACAACCATGCACTAATTAAAACTGCAATTATATTTTTGCTCAAACAAAACGACTTAATAAACATTATCACAAACTGTTTACCCTTCCCAAAAACAATTTATGCTCACTAATACAATTTCCCATTAAAACTGCTGCCAGGTAAATTAAAAACTCTTGAAATAGTAAGTAAGTGGGAAATTAATTCAACAGTTTAATCTAGAGCTAATAACAGTTGCAAGCTCAGAAAAAGATTGCTACAGCAGGGAGTTAATTAACAGCTTATTCCCCATTTGATAAAAGTAATCCACTCTAATTCCAGTGTAATTTACCTCAATGTAATATAAAACCACAAGCTGCTTCTGGTGCTGGTAATTATTAGCCTTGTCCTGTGGCCACATTGACAATAAAATTCAGCAGTATCTTAATAATAAGAGGCAGTCTGCTAAATGCCCACAATTAAAGATGTAACATGGAATCTTGGAGCTGCAACCATCGTGTAAAGGGACTGGAGGTACAATTTTGACGGGAAGAAGCACCACTGAGTGCTGTCCCTTCTCCTACTCCCCAGGTGTGCCTTTCCTAGCCCAGGTTGTTTTTCTGCATGAGGTTCTGTCTGATAAATGCAGCGAGGTACCAGGAGCAAACAGGGCTGGTGGTGTTTCACTGCTGAGCACTGCTGGTGTTTTCTCTGTTGTGCAAGTGAAACACAAAGTTTGGAGCCCCTGACCTGGAATATCATACTGGGATCATAAATACAGTGTGGCTCTTTTGACCTCAATTATAATGAAATCTGTTTTCCTTCCATTTTTTGGGGTTAAAACCAAGGATCAGATTTTATACTTGTATATATGCATACACAAGCATACATACAAACGTTAATCGGTACAAACACATGAGAAATAAGTTTTATTGGAAATATTCTTGTTTGATTCCAGGGTAATATTTTCAGATAATTATTCTGACAGTCTGTTAGCAAACTTGAGCTTAATACTTACATATTACCAGATTTTTTTTAGTTTGGTTTCTGACTGTTGGGCAGCCTCCCTGGTCTGTTTGCATGGTGTGTTCTTAGCACTTACCCATTGTCACTGATTTAGGGATGTCATAGTAAGTAAGGACAAGTTAGTACACTGTAATCACAATTTAACTTCAGTACTCGAAATTAAATGACCTATTTTATCATGTTAATACTCATACTTGAAATAAAAAATGGTGGTGTTGTTTTAACCTATTGGTTATTAACAGGAGGTGAGCAGTTTTGATTTTCTGCTGTCACCTAAAACTTTTGTTTACAATATTGATGAACTTGAGTAACTTCCTTCTAAGAAAGAAAAAGAAATGCCTGCTGGGACATGTTCCATTGGAGAGCAGTGCTGACAGATACATCTGAAGTTATAATTTTAGGGCCTTTGTAATTGTTCTGAGCAGAGGAAGGGTTAAAGGTTGACTTGGAGAAGACAAAGCACAGGTTCTGGGGTTGTGCTCTCGTGTCACTGTAAAGGTGTCAGAGCTGGTGACAGAGATGAAGGCAGTGACTGCAGTGATAGCTCTGTCACAGAGATTCTGCTCTTTCCCACATGTTCCACAAGAAATCTGTCTTTTCTTGGTTTAGTGCAGAGACAGATGTTTAGAACGGAATTAGTGCTTTTAGCAGGGGTGGGATCTGGTGGAATACTCTCCATACTCCTGTTTTTCTATTAGTGCTGTTTAGCTAAACCAGCGTGCTTCTTTCTGCATAAATGTGTCCCTTCCTTTATAATATTATTAGTTTTGCCTACTTTGAGTGCTGGTTTTTAGTGTGGCTGGGTAATCAGTTCTTGGGCAAAGAATTTTTTCCCGAGGAGAGCTGGGCAACACCACAAGTGCAGCTGGCTGGGAGGGATGGCTGAACACTGGGGCTCCCAGTGGGGTGAAACTCCACCCTTGCTCGTCCTGAGACCCTGTCCTGGACTCTGTCCTGGGAAATCTGCTCCAAGTGACCCTTTCTCAAAGGGGAGAGTTGAACTTACATGATCTCCAGAGGTCTTTTCCAACCTCAGCCATTCAGTGGATTTCTGGTTGTGCTGTAATTTTTCCTTAATCTAATGGTAATTTATCATTTTAAGGTTTCTGTTTCAGGCTTTTTCCATGGAACAAGACAAAGTATGAGCTGTTAACTGAAAGAAACAGGAGAGAGGAGTAGACTGAACATGTGAAATGATAGTTTTTTATTTCTAGTATAAGAACCCTTAGGAGAAACTGCTGGTGTCTCACTATAACTACACTTAAATGATGCTAGCCACTCCCACTTTAATTATTTATCAATTCTACCAACTTTGAACTTGATTTACAGTCCAGTTGGGAAGGATTTCTTTATTTTTGTTGTTAAACAAATCCTCAGTAAAATGAATAATCTTGACTGTGAAGGACTTCCTTTCCTGCTGACTTAGAAGTCATCCATAATTTGTATTTTGTCTATATACAAAATCTCTAATATGGGTGAAGTGATGCTTAAAATTCTGTAGGTTAAGGATTGAAACCCAATCATCTCCAAGTAGCTCTCCCTGGAAATGAATCAGCACAGCTCATCAGCTGCTCACACCTTGGCTAATGCAGTCCTGGCCCTCCATTGCCATCCCTGTGGCCATTCTCTCGGAGCCACAGCAGGGCTGGGGCAGGCTCAGAGCAGCTTCAGCTGAATTAACACCAAATTATGCAGGTTGGGGAACTGCTCTGCAGTGTAGCTTGGGCTGAGGTGTTGTAACAGCCAGAGAAAGTCTTAGATTTAAGTATGATTTCACAATTGAATAATTTCTATTTTTTATATCCTCACATTTGACAGTTCAAGGTAAAACACTGAAGAACTATTTGAAAACAGCTCAGTTTGGTGTTGTCATTGCCTATTCTTCAAATACACCTGCCAGATTATCATGATGAAAAGTGACATACGAATTAGTGCAATATTCTGCAGGAGTTTGGTAGATTCCATTGTTGTTTAGTATTTAGCATTTCCCCTGGAGTGTGCAGGGGGTACCTGTGGGGGGCTGATCCCTCTGTGCTTGGTCCTGACGTGCCCTGGGTCAGGGGGTGGTGGCTCCTGCAGGACGCGGGGACGGGAGGTGCCGTGGGCTCATCCCGGGGGATCCGCCCTGGACACAGGACATCACCTCCCTGCAGCTGCTTGTTCACCATCAAGGTCCTCTGAAATAACCTCAAGGACACAGCTTCATTTCCATATGAGGCACTGTTACACTTGTTAATTATATATATATATATTTGTTTGTAAAAACAGGGGGAAACCCAGCCGTCGGAGCACAGGTTTTAACCTTCTTGCCTGTTCTAAATGTGTTTCTAAAGAACAGATAGATTGGGAGAGGGCATGTGCAGCTAAACTGGCAGACCTTTAGAATAATTCTTCCCAATTAATTTTCCCCCAAATAACTATGTGTGTACATAATTATTGATACAAACAACCTGTTTAAACGGTACACAAATTACATCCTATTCTAAGGAGTTCACTCCTTGGAATGATTCTGACTCCCCCACAGGGAATTTTACACTCTGTGGGGTAAATTTGCAGTGCAGAGGGCAGCCTGTGGATCTGGATTGCTCATGGATGGCAACTTCAGCAAACAAAAATGTGTCAGAGGACCATCCTGACAATGTGTAAAGGCCTCCCCGTGTCAGCAGGGCTGTGAAATTGCACCAGGCTATTCCTGGGAGAAACCTGCAGCTTCCAGCTGAGCTCCATCGGTATCTGAGGAGCACATCCAGTCCCAGCTCAAAGACTGAACTGATGGAGAGTTCATCCCACGCCCAGTAAACTGTCCCAGTGTTTATTTATTTGTGCTGTTGAAAAATGACCTTTCTGTTTCCCAGTTTAGGTTAAACTTTCTGCCGACCGCTGCAAATCCTTTGAACTTTGTTTCTGTGGTCAAGCACTTGCCATTTTTCTTTCACCTGTTGCCTTTTTCCTCCCTCGACCCTGAGTGCAGCGAGCTGGGAGCAGCTGGAGCCGGTGACCAGGAACGTGCAGGTCTGACTCAGGGACAGAAATGACTTCAGTGATGTTGGTAGCAGCAAAAAGTTCCTGTGGAGTTGGTCTGCAGGCAGCAGGGCAGGGATGGGGATCTGACTTATGTACAGTTCAAACTCAGGTTTGCAGGCGTGTAACTTGTGAGCACATACGTGAGCACAGCTCATTTATTTTCTTCTCGTTTTGTCTGGCCTTTCAGACAACTGCCATTATGCTAATGTAATTAATGGACATTCTAAAAAGCAGGATTATGGCAGTTTATTTCAGGAGTGTGTGCTTTGCTGTTTTTCTTTTCTTTCCCATGCTGCCACTCAACATTTCCCAACTAATGCTAAAAGAACCTGCTTTTCTGCAATTCTTTCTGGCACCGAAGGGCTTTCCTGTATTTCTCTGCCTCATTGACTCTCCATCTCATTTAAAAATCTTTGCTGAAGATACATCTTTTTCCCCTTGCATGACCCTCATAATTTTTATCTCTCTCTGCTGTTATTTTAGTATGTAATTTTACTTTTAAACTAGCTGATGGCCCTTCATTGGAGAAAGGACGATCAATAAATTATGTGCTGATTGTGTATATTCTTCATCATATTTTTGTATTTCATTGTCCAGACCATAAGAGTTGATATATATTTTTGTTGCATCTTTTTCACCTTCTTTTGGGTATCGTTATTCTTGGCTTTTAATAATTGAAAGAAAATTCAATCATTCTCCATCATGAAAGAGAATGAAGGAATGAATCTCCACCTGCTAAATGTCATTTATATCAGTAAATGGCCTGGCTGAGGAAACACAAGCTTGAGCAAGCTCAACATGGGTTGAACAAAGAAAGTGAATGGTTCTCCTGAATAATTCTCAGTTCATGTCACTAAATCATCAACCAACAGCTTTAGGAGGTACTAAACCTCTATGAAAAACTCACCAAGAACTTCTGAAATACTTCTTTTTGTGATAACAAACTTTTTTGGGGAGGGGAACTTCTGTAACAGCTTTAACGAGAGGTTTTTGAGAACCACACTGATCCTTTTCACAAGGTGTGAAGGGGAATTTTCCAACTTTTTCTACAATTTATCATTAACAGGAAGTTTGCAGGAGTGAGGTTTAGAGAAAGAAGATTCCACCTATGGTAAATATGGTCAGTTCTGGCAACACAGAGGTGTGAGGATGTGTGCAGGTAATTAAGCATAAATAATGTTGTCCTTTGCTCTCAGATGTATGCAGATATTTCTTGTAGATAGTTCTGAGGTCTCATTACATGCTAATTAAAAAAAAAAAAAAGGACTGAGCAACTTCTGGAAATGTAGACAACTTTTCTGCCCATGAAACTCCATCTTCAGCTCTTTTGGTAGCAGCTGTGTTGCTTCAAAAAGATTATCAGAACACATACGATGAGGAAAGTTTGTTTTACTGCTGTTTTATGGAGGTTTTAAAATTAATTTAATATTAAATTTAATTAAAATAGCACCACCCGTGTGTGTGTTACTTTCCCAGCTTGCAGGAATGGTTGGTACTGGCACTTCATGCTGTTGCTGGATGACTAAATTGTAATATGTAAAAAACCAGGAACATATTCTTAGGTCATCTCAAAGCATGGATCCAATCTCATAAAGATTTTCATTATGGTTTGAGGGATGAGATGTGCATCTTACTCATTTGCTCACGCAGATCCTCGCTGCTGACCCATTCATCAAATGCACCAGTCCGGGCCAACAGGAATGATCTTTCCAAGAAAGATAAAGAGCAGAAATTTCAAATGAAAGACATTGTTCTTTGTACCAGTTCACCCCGTCTGCCATCACGTGTAATTGAGATTATCCAGCTTCTCATCTGCCCCTGTACCAAAGTGCTGTGTGGGGAAAAATGGGTAAATAGGAGCCACGGAGTTTGTAAAACAGAATTAGGGGAATTCCATTTCCTGAGTGTTTCATGTTCTGTTAGGGGAGTGCTGGAATATTACTTAGAAGCCTTTCAGTTATTTCAATTTAGTAATTTCTGAAAAAAAAAAAAGAGCAAGCAGTGGCACATTATTGGCGAGGCGATGTCAGCCAGCCAAAAACAAACACAAAGAGAGACTCCCTTGCAGTCTGAAAGTGCTGATTGCACTTTCTGTGAAGCCAGCAGCAAAAATATGCTTGTTTTATTTCTTACTTTTGGTAAACAACTTAATTAATGAATCTCTCCTTGGCTAATGCTGTGCCTGCAGCGTTGCAGATGAATGTGTTCACGTTCGACTGTCAGAGCTCCCAAAACTTGGAAGCTGACACTCAATTTTGTAAATGTAACCCAGCAAGAAGTTATGATTGCCTTTTCAAACTCCTTAGCAAATTAAAAGGGCCGTTCTTACAGCAGTAAACATTATTTACTAACTTTTAAATATCCTCTCCAGTGAATTGTATCATGAAACGTGTCAGTGTATCCTGAGTACCTCCAGCAGTGCCAGGTGAGCTGGTACCAAATAACCTCTGTCACTCTGGCTGGGACTCCTGCTTCAAAGATCCCTTTCCTGATGAAACAGCACTTGTCTTATTACAATTTGGAAATAGAATTGGTCTCTCTGCTAGAATTCCAATAGAATTTGGTAAGGAGACTCTCAGGTGTGAGCTGGGTACTGCCTTATCAGTGCAGATAAGGGTTGCAGGGGATATGCAGAAATCCTGAGCATGGGTTCATTATGATGATTAACTTAGTTACTGGCTTCAAGATACAGGACAGCTTTTGTTGTGTGCTTGTTTCTTTTTTAAAAGTATTGACATGAGAAATCCTGATAAAATAGTTTTCATTTCTCTCTAGGAGGGTAAGCAAGGAAAAGGAAGGAAGTTGCTGTGACTGCAACAGTGCTGCTCTCAAAATTTAGGGTGAACTACCCCAAAGTGTCTTCATCTTGGTAATAATACAGTTCTGCAAACTCCTAAAAGTGGATAGCCAAAATATTTATTTTAATGTGTATTTTTATTAAAGTAGACAGCATTATTACTGCCACAGATTAAAGCCCTATAATGTGACTTTAATACTGTTATTAGATGTTAATGTCTTAGGAAAGCACTGCGAAGATGAAATAGTTCTCATTTACTTTTCCCCATAATTAATCCTAATGTGTCAGGGGACAGCACATCTTTGCATCTTTGCCTCCTGTTCAGTTTGGCCAAAAAGAATAGAAAAGAATGTAAAACAACAATTAGTCCTATGAGAGAATGCAACTGGAAGTTCTGAGGAAATCCAGTTGAAATCCATTTGTACGGATCTCCCTCTTATTTTTCTGTTTTCACTGCATAAAATAAGAACTGGCAGTAGGTTGTCCAGTGTCCAGGATTTCTGGTGGGAATTATTCATAATAGTTTTGTTATTCCTGCAGTCTAAAATACCATTTTATCTCATCATTGGTGATGTTTTGCTCATCATATTACGAGTTCTTTCAGGAAGGGAAAAATCACTCATTTCCTGCAGAGAGTTTGTTTTCTGCATTTAACAACTGGAGACTACATTTTTTTGCTCAAAACCAAAAATATTTAATCTCCTGGCCAAAAGAAAGTCTTGATGTGTTCAGTAAATGTGGGTGCCCTTGCCTGGGGCTGCAGGGTCTGGGCAGCAGGGCCACACTGGTGTGGGAGCACAGAGACTTTGGTCCTGCTGCACCTTCCTGTGCTCCTGTTTCTCTTTGGGAAATTTCCACAGTTAGAAAGAAAACAAAAGAAAACCTCACAGTGATCATTTCTGGTCTCTGGCTGTTATTTTTTAAAAGGTGCAGTTATTGATGTCTCCATACCAGATGGTGTGATCCCATGATGCCTCTTATAAAATGTGATATATAAGCATATACCTCAATAGTTCAGTGTTGGTAATATAAATCAGCCTTGTGATATCCTCCACAGGCTGGTCCTTTTATATTCCTTCTAAGGACCAAATTAATCAAGCACTATTTTGCTTAATTTTTGCTTTACAGTCTTCTGGTTTTTATTTGGTAGAAGTTAATTTTTATCCATAAATACACCTTTGTTTTTTAATAAATTCCTTTTCTTGCACGGAACCAGACACAAAAGATTATGAAGAAGTTATTTATTTCATGGTTTAAAAAGCACAGTATTTTGAAACTTGAGCCCACCAGCAGAACAGTTGGAAGACTGAAGATACAACTTTTTTTACCGTATATCTGAATTACTTGTATAGCATTCTATTAATCGGTTAAATTCTAATTTTTTTCTGTCATTCAGCACATTTCTATATTTTCCATATAAAGAAGCTTTCTGATTCTTGAGCTTTTTACTTTGGAAATTCCAGTAACCACAAATTCCATAGTTTAATTTGTAGATAAACTTACACCTTTTTTGGGAAATGTATAAAAAGCAAGATGCAGATTTGTGCTGCTGGACAGTAAAATGAAGGAGACCAAGACCTGTTTTGGTGATGCCTACATGTGCTGTATAATTAATGTTTTAAGTTTTTGTGTCCTTCAAGGGATGTTCAGAACAGCAAACGTTCAGCTGCTAAAGCAAAGGAAGTTTTTACTGAACTTTTGTGGGTTTAATGTCTTAAGGGTAGGGAAAATATTTGTTTGGTTGGGAGAAGAAGCAAAAGTTTTCAATGCCTGGAGAAATACAACTCATAGGAGAAACAGGAATTCCACATTGAGTGTTCTTTGTTGATCAACAAGCTGTAGAGAATGAAAGCATATATATTTACTTTACATATATATGTGTGTGTAAAAAAAACCCCCTCCATGCAGGGTGGATAAGCTGCCTCTCTAAAATGCACTTAAGCTGATATCCAGCTTGCTTCCATGGCTTCCATCCTTGTTTTCTGTCCTTGAAAACAAGATATTTTAATGCTTCTCCTAACAGCTTTTCTGTGTTGCTGTAAAAATGAGTTGTCTTCTTGGATTTTTGTTATTTTTTCTGTCCACTACCAATCCTTCTGGTTTAAGGCAGGGATTTTTAAGCATCAGGTTTGTGGTAGTGTGAAACATTACTGAGTGGCATCTGAAGATCTGGATGATGAGGCTGAAGGTGTAATTTTTTTGGTGACAGTGACCTGAGGTGCTGCGGAACAAACCAGGTTTATTTGTTATGTGTGGCAGGGTAGGTTTAGTGAATCAAGGGCGGTGCATATTTGTGATATTTGAGAGTGACAAAGCTAAAATATTGCTGGGTGCAGGTGTGCTGTGCCTGGCAGAGTCAGAGCTCAGCTGAGTGGGGTTTCTGGGCTGCAGAGATCCTCAGTGTCCAGGTGGGCTCAGCAAATCACTTCCTGCCTCGGCAGCAGAAATGTGGCTCAGAAAGTGATAAATAACACAAAACGGTGTAATAGGCCATGTCCTTCTAAAGCAAAAGAGGGGAGAGCACGGGATATTTTCCCTTGTTAAGAAATAAACAGTATAAAGAAGGAAAGAACAAATTGTTGCTTGATGTGGTTGAATTTGTGTGGGAGGGCAAATGGCTGAGGTGCTTTTGTGCTGTTTGAAGTGGCCCTTGAGAAAGGGATTGAGAGGAGTGGAGAAGCGTGTGGGGAATCACCTCTTCCTTCCCTTAC
Organism: Atrichornis clamosus; assembly: GCA_013400975.1. Taxonomy (NCBI): domain Eukaryota; kingdom Metazoa; phylum Chordata; class Aves; order Passeriformes; family Menuridae; genus Atrichornis; species Atrichornis clamosus. The sequence goes on from WBMZ01012310.1 coordinate 148,305, forward strand.
TTTTAGGGCTTGTGGTCAGGTGTGTCTCCTTTGATGATGATAAATACCTGACTTTGTATCCTGGGAAGTATCTCAGCTCTTCAGCAGTGCTGTAGTACAGTGATAGAACAATTTGAAAGTAAGACCAGGAAGTTCTTCCTTTTATGTATTTTCTGTAGAGCTTCTGAGGCCAAATGTTTCCATAACTCAGATACAGTATTTTTTATTGTAATATGTTTTGTGGTGTAAATCACTACTTTTCATCAAAACTCTAAAAAGGCAATTTTGAAGTTTTGGGTTGGGGCATTTCCTGCCATCACTGATTTTTATCAGGGCTCGTGGCACTCCTTTGGAAAGTTTGACTGTGTAGCCTACTAAGTAGTTTTTGCAGTGCTTCTGATGGCTAATGATAATTAATTTTTACTAACAATAGTAATGATTTAAGCATATTGCTTTAATGAGAGTTATCTCATCTTTTTCCTTAATTAAACAAGTTGTCTTCAGTTAGCAAACACCATTATTGCTGACAAATTTGAACGTAATAGTTTGTAGATTGTAATCCATTCCTCTCCTACTGCTGTTTAGATTATAAATGTGGATGTCTGCAAGAACTGTGAAATAATTCGGAAAAAGGATCCAATATGCACTCGTGGTTAGGGATACAGTTACTTGTTTTATTTGAGTAATTCCAGTACCTTTTCTCAGTGCTCTGCAATTCCCCTCAAAATTTCTTGCTAGAAATGCCAGTGGGCCTGATTTCACAGCACTCTTGGATAGTGACTCTCAAATCTACCTAAGATTAGGAAAATATATTCTTAAAATTGCTTATGTACATCTGGCCTTAACAACAGTATTTAGGCTTGACCTGACTTCATTCCAGTAAGAAAAAAATCTAGCCAAATACTTCAGATGTTTTTCCAAATGTTGGTACATGTTAAAGTCTTACCAAACTATTTAAGCCTCAGGAGTTCAACAAATTCATTTTAGTCATGATATGGCCTGAAGTTGAAGTATTTTATAAAAGCTGAACAATGCCAAATGCATTTGGCTGAGATCAAAACCCAAATCTATTTGTTCTCTTTCATCTTCAGTGTTCCATTTCCTAGGAGTGTGACCTTAGTCAAACATCTATTAAAGTTAGCTTTTGATCTTACTCCCTTTACAGAAAAAAAAAAGGAAAAAAAGTCAATCTTTAGAATTTTCTTCCAGAGACAATCACAGTATTGTGTTTTAATGTTCCAGTAGCGTGTGAGTAAATAGGATTCTCTGATGTATGTGATAGAGCAGTGGCTAAATGGGACAATCATTTTTGTGTCAGAGACAAGAATCGAAAGGCAGCATTCTTCAGAAGCTGTTAACTGGAAAAATCCCCCCAGGTCAGTGGAAGCACGTTAACTGGTCAGTGTGCTGCATTTTTGGGTCCTTTGATGAAAATGCCTTGTAATTTGATAACAGGTAGCTGTTCATTTGTAATACAATTTTCTCTTCACCAGTCAAAGCTGCCTAGTGATTAATCAGTAAAGAGGTTAATTTTCTTCTCAAGCGCAAGCAGTTTGGTGGCTTTTTGAAAGAAATAAGGACAAATTATTTCTTTCCTGAATAGAATATAAATAAGTTTCTTGGTGATCTGTAAGTTCCTTCACATGAGGGGAGCCTGTCTCACATCCATCCTCAGCCTAAGGGAAGTGAGTGGGTTTTGTTAAATACAAACCAGTTCCTAAAGATATACAGAGGAATAAAATCACAGTCAGGATTTACATTTAACATATTGAACTGGTCTGATACCAATTGATAAATATCTATTGGATCTACTCTTATCAATGTAGTGCCACTGTTAGGGAAATGTCAATTAAAGGATATAGCAGATAAATACTGAAAAGATTTATTTAAAAGAAATATCTGTAGAAGAAGCAGAATTTGTCTTTTTAATGAATTTTAAATTGACAGATGTTTTGCATGTTAAACTTCTAAAACCAGAGTTAAATGCTTACTGGGAATACACTGGAATATTACGTAGGTAACTTAATATATAATACTGAACTTAAAAATGAGGGAAAGACCTTAAAGTATTTGAACCTCTCAACTCTAAAAAGATAGCAAAAAATACAGTATCAATATTGAGAAATGGTTGAGGACTGCAGAGTATAATAATTGGAAAGGGAGTGCTTCTAGGGAGTTAGTTATATAATGTAGAATTCTGGAAAAGCAAGATGAATAGATACCTGCTGTATTTTTCTGAATTGGATAAAAATATCTCAGTACATCTTGGACATAGTTTATATTAAATATAGTTTTATTTTAAAAGTAAATTTATTTAATTTCAATTTTTAAAATCTTGAGAATCTATTTTAAAATCTGAACATACTTTGACTACTGAAATAATTGCACAAAACCTGAGCTAAAAATGTTTGTTGCCATAGTTCTGGAAGAAATGAAACTGCTATACTGGTGCAAACTCTGGGAGTAAAGACCAGTAGAGTTTATATGTAAAGATCTGCAAGGGCAAAGAGAATATTTGCATAATTTTAGATTACTCAGTGTTTCAATTCAGTGACTAAATTATTCCTCTCCTCCTTGAGCCTGCATTTGGCTTGGAGGCTGCAAGTTAATTCAGCTTGACCAATGAGTAGAGACACATCCTTTAAGATTTTAAAAATGGTGTAGTTCATCTTCTACGTGTTATTTTTATTCACCACCTGGAACAAGAAAATAAGCTTCCAGTCAGTGTCTCAGCTTTGAAAAATGTTCTTTACCTTGCACAGCGTAAAATGGAAATAGCTATTCTGGCATAACTTCATAAACAAAGGTGGTATTAACCTATTGGGACTAAATTACTTGTCTCCCATGTTATTTGTGTAAGTAAACGTGCATGAATAAGCTTCAGCAAAACTGTATGCAAGTAACTTAAAAATGGGGAGATCAGAGTGATCAGAAGTAAAAAATGTTTAAGAGAAGAAAGTAAAGGTACCCACTCCTCCATAACCATATTCCTCACACTCTGGCTGTGGGATCAATAGTCATTAATTTATGCCCCAGAGGAAAACAGAGCTCTTTTGTTTCTTTACCTGTGCTCTGAACACAGCTTGCAGTTAAATCTGGTTTCTCCAGCCTGTGGCTGTCTCCTTATTTTCCTTTTGCAGTTTTGGGAATGCACAAATCCATCACCTGCTCACAGAGGTGCCCAAAGCACCAGCTCAGCTCCGGGGAGGTTTGGGCAGCTCCTGCCACAGAAATGTGCTGTGCAGGTTGGAACGTGGCATGAAAGCTTGTCCTTCTTTAGGATTGTCCAGACCTTGCTGGAATTGGAAGGAACTTCTCTGAAATACCTCCTTTCCTTCTCCCAGAGGAGCACCCCGTGGGGTGTGGTTCACCCCGTGAGTGCCAGCGCACCACGGGAGCCTTCTGACCACAGCCAGTGCTGGTGGAAGGGGCTTGGTGGGCAAAGCTGCTTTCCTGAGGACGGTGTGAAGCACCAGGCTGTGGCTGCTTTGGAGGAATGTGCTTTTCCACTCCCTGAAATGAAAAACCAGAATCCCAACTGTTCTGTTAAGTGAAAAGTGTATGAAGAAATCATAGTGTAGCAGTAGGTGGAGTCCTCGTTTGAAGGGGTCCAGGTCCTTGCCTCTCCCCAAGTGTTCCTTTATTTTACATTGAACAATTAACGGAATATTCATTCGGGAAGTGGCTATTCCAAGAAAATTATGTTTCTGTGATCCATTCTACATCAGATTGCTAGTAGTTGTAATTGTGGTGGGTTCTACTTAAAGCTGGAGATCTCCTCATCCCATCCCCAAATGTTTTTCACTGTGAATAAGTTGTGGTTTGTCAAATGATCTTAAAGCAATAATATTTTGCTTTAATTTAACAGGCAGAATTGCAGAGTGGTTTTAGGTCCCAGAAGAATATTCCAGGAATTTCTGTTCGTTCCTAAGTGATGCTGCTTTCAAACTTAAATCTTTTGGGGTTGTGTTAATTAAATGCCATTTGGAGAGGAGTGTCTGGACTCTCTCTTTTCATTGCTTAGATTATTGTGCTTCAAATAAGCATCATATTTTTGTGGGGTTTATGAACTGGCCACGGATTTCTCAGCCTTAAGTAACCAGGAACAGTGGTAGCTGTGTGATCACAGTTTCTATTCTGACAGTCTTGAAAATTGCTTCTGTGGAAGAAGCAGTGTGTAGGGGATGGCTGTACAAGGTTGTGTAAGCAGAGCCTGGCTCTAATTTTGCCATCTGAGGTAGCTCTAGTTGCCACCCCAAGTGATGGTCAGTTCTAAATAATTCTGTTGAGAAGAATCTCACCTTGGCAAATAAGCCAGTTGATTTTAAATGGACTGGAGAGGGATTGCTGCAAAACTGGGGGATTGCAATGCCCATGGGAAATGCAGAATTGTATCCTTGGTTGAGTACTTTGTCTGTGCTTGCACTTAAGGTAGTTCAAGTTCGATGCATCCGAATGTCTTCCCTCTTTTTGGGCATTCCAAACGATACTTAAACAATCCAGTCTCTGCCAGTAGTGCTGGTCCTGTCAGTATGGTGAGGTTTTTCTGAAATAGTGTAGCATGATGAATTTACTGAACTCAGTATTCACTTAAAATCCTTGAAATGCAGCATTTAAAAATTGTGGTTTGAGACAGCTGGGATGTAGCTGAGCTGTGCCATCTGATACAAAACAAATATTTGTATGGTGTTTTCCAGTCACAAGTAGGAAGTAGCTTGAAATCACTCACAAAGATATCCTTATTCTCAGAAGACCTTCCAGCCCAATTAATTTTACAAACTCGAGAGATCTGTGCCAACTCCAGATAAGCTTTCAGACTTTTTGGTACTTAGCTGAAAGGACTTCCAATAACTTTTGCAATTTCCCAGTCGTTACTGCTTCTGGACAAGTGCTTTAAACCCACAGAAATTGATTTGATGAGAAAGGAATAAATGCGGAAAGAAAAGAAACAACAGCTAATTCTGTTTTCAGATGGCAGCACGTGCACCTTGGCAGACTTCTGTGATTGTAGTAAAGCCACAGAATGTCCCAGGTGAATATGAGCACTGTTAGGTTTAATATATTGGTAACATAATTCTGGGTTCCCAGGAACCCAAGCATATTCTGAGATGGATAATGAAGTCCTGCAATCAGAAGCAAGTGCTGATGGTAACCACCACTTCTTTAATGTGGCTCCTGAATGTTTAGCACTTTGGAGTTAATATTTTTTTCCTATAAATGGAATTTATTTTATGTGTTGCTCTGAGGGAGGTACTTTAACATTCTGGTTTACTTATTTTTAAAGTCAATATCTCATAGAATTGCAGTCTTTAGTCTGTGACAGCACTATGAAAGCATAAGCTGAGAGTCGGAGTGATTATGAGCATTAGTTAACTTGTCTTACCTTTAGTGAAATCAGAGTCCTTATGCATGAATTTGTCACTTCTTGATGTAAGAAAACACTGTTTAAATACACTCCATGTTGTAAGTTTTCATTCTCTGTTGAAAATTTTCAATGACATGACTCAAATTGCATCAGATCTGCACTGAAGAACATCAAAGTTGTCAATGATTGTGATTTTTTTCAGTGCTAATTCAGTGGCTGCTGGGTCTGGTGTGTGCTTCCATCTTCTGAAACCTGTACATCCAGGGTGGGGTGGTCAGTCAATCAAACATACAGAAGAAGGTAAAGGTCACAGTAGTGCAGAATACTAAAAGTATTATGCATTACAGCCTTGACAAATCATTCTCATGACACAGATTGTAAAAAAGAGCAGAAAATGTCACTAAATTAATCAATTCTCATGAGACCCACTGGAAGAATGAAGGAAAAAGAAGTACTGTAACCCTCTCAGTGCTTTTTGAAGTTCTGATTTTCCTTTTTCCCTCCAATAGGGGAAGCTGCAGTTTGTTTGATGTGAGATGCAGGTGGCCTTTTGGGGTAGGAAGTCAAGTGTAAAATCCACAGCTGGGTTTTGCTGTGCATCAACTTGAACATGAGTGCTCATCTTACAGATCTAGGCACAAATTTGGGATTAAAATTTCCATCAAACTGAGCCCCTGGGTCTAGACAGGAAATCTGACAGCTCCTGGGTCATCATCTCCTCATGTGGATGGAGGATATGAAATATCTCAGGTACTTGATGGAAGATGTTAATGTTAAAAATGTTTCCAATCTTTCAGATGGATGTCAGGGAGGATGAGATCAGGACAGAGGTTATGAGTGGGGTGAGAAGCTTTAAATAATAGAGACAGACATGGGATGAAAACATCTGGAACTCTCCCCATGTTTAAAGTGAACACCCAGATTAAAGTGAACACCCAGACATGCACTGTCTAAATATGTGTGAAATGAGAGAGTGACAACCTGTTGCTTCTGCGAATTGTTCCACGAGAGGGGCAGGGATGTTCTGATGTTTAGAGGTTTTTTTAATCTTGTTTGTGCTCATGTGAATTTCTGCATGAAATTGTGTTTTAAAATTAAAGTAAGGTGAGCAAGCACACCACGTTAAACAGAAATTACCAGGACTGCAAAATCCAGCCGTCAGAAACATTTGTGCAATGCTAATTCTGATCCCTGGAGCATTTGGCAAAGTCTTCAAATTACATTATCAGTTTTCTCCAGCATCACTGCCTGGGCGGTGATGGAGCATCCATTGGCCTGTATGGAATCAAGGGATGAAGAAATCTGTCTGTGTGTCTGTCCATACCCATGAGCTGCAGAAGGGGAAGTTACCAAGGGAATATTCAGGGACTGCACAAAGGCAGAAAATCAAGTCCCTCAAGAAAAGACTGACATTTTCAAGCTGACTGAAGCTGCTCTGTGAAAGATTGATTTCTCACAGTTCCTGACAAATATGAGTAATATTTGTTTGGATTTTTTTTTCTCCTCAGTAGGGTTCTTTTGGCATAGTATAATTTTTTTGACATTTTAAAGTGGTGGTATTTAAAACTTTTAGGCCACTCAAAATTTTTAAAGTATTGTCTGAAATGTTTTGGTAAGGATCATCTTCAGTAGTCTCTCAGCTTTCATTAACTGAGTGTGGTTAGAGAATCCCAAGAATTCTAGACTGGTTTGAGTTGGGAGAGACCTTAAAGCTCATCCTTTTCCACCCCCTGCCACGGGCAGGGACACCTTCCACTATCCCAGGGTGCTCCAAATCCGTTCAAATAAAGTAAGGGGTCTTTATTTTCTCTTTTGCCTTGATCGTGAAGCATGATAAATACTGAGTTTCAAATTTTCTCCTCTAAAAATCAATTCTTGCTGTCATTTGGGGCGTTTCCCTGTTGGAAAACAGGAAAGAACATACTTTGAAATATGGGTGTAATATCAGACCAACTGGCTGCAGGTATAAGAACAGATGAAAGAAGCTGCAGTGTTGTGATGCATTTCTTGGCTGTGGACTGCATTTCAGCTGGGCAGTGTCAGATGGGAGTCAGGGATTTCAGCCTGGGCTCCGAGTGCCCTCCCAGCTCTGGGTGATGCAGCCCCGGACAGAGCCCTGGCCAAAATCCCAGCCCCTGCCTGCAGTGCCCAGTTACTCACCAGTTACTCACCAGTTACTCACAAGTTACCACCAGTTACTCACGGAGCTCCATGCTTAGGTTGCTCAGGCAATTCACATTGGTGGATTTTTGTGACCATTCCCAAGTGGTAGCCGGGTATCTTTGCACAGCCACTGAAAACATGAGATGCACGAGGAGCTAAAACCTTCTGCCGTTTCTGGTTGAGCCAGTTTACAAACATGAAAAAAACCTGCAGTAGTAAGACTTAGGAGTTTGGACCCATCTCCAAACTGCTTTAAGACTGAAGGCATTTTACTGTTCCTTTTTAAGAATTTGGTTTCACTGTCCTTTGTGTGGTAGCTGGGTTTTACCTCGCTGTTTATCACTAAACAATGATGATTCATTTCAGCTACAGAGAAGCCTTCACTTTCTAACGTGATTTTTTAAATTAATTACTAAAATTCTGCAAGCGTTCTGAAAATGTAAAGTACATGATATGTATTTACTTTCATTAATTTTAATTAAAGTGAGCATATCCTCTTCAGCCTTTGAAAGCCTAATTTGTGGGAGTTTTCAGGATTGTTTTCACTGTTTGCAATATGGTCTCTCATAGTAACATTTCATACTACCAGATATTTCCTCGTTGCTGTTTTAGCACCTCGTGCTTGACCCATAGCAGCTTTGCATGCAAATAATAAACAAGCCAATGCACAATGCTTGACTGTTACACTGAAATAATATGGCACGGCTAAACTGGGTTTCATTTTTCCATTTGAATATTATTAATTGCAATGTGTTGACTGTTAATTTAATTAAATGTTTTGTTTTAATATAAAACCATTTTTCAGTTCACTGACTCACCATTTCATTTAATTAATTGCAAACCTCAAGATTTGATTACTCATAGTTCTCCTTTAGTTAATTTACTTGTTCACAGTTTTGACAGAAAAGCTTTCAAACTAATACAAAGGAGGGGCACAGTCTGACTAATGAGGAAACTGGAAAAAAACAGCTGTAGCTGGAGTATGAGGTTAGCAGACACTCAGGGTCACCTGAAAAGCTCAGAGCCCTTGTATTCACCATCAGAATCCAATTTTCAATGACTGGACATCACTTAAATGTGGAGGATTCTCTTGTACCCAAGACACTGGAGGTACCTCCGTGCAGGAGTGTAGTTGAGGTTTGGATTCTTGTATCTCCAAGAGGTGTTTGCTGAGGAGTAACTGGTGATGTTTGCTGCAGCTGAGGGACACTGTCCCTCTGTCCCCTGGTGCTCGGGGTGGTGGGAGAGTGGCCCCAAGGGGACATTGCAAACAGCCTGGGGTTGTGATCTTCAGGCCCTGCAGTGAAAATGCTGCTTCTGTTGAAATAATTCCTGAGACTTCACATAGGAACAGTTTTCAGCAGTCTTTTTGTCTGTGTGGGGGATATGTGTGAGTAAACAATTAACCACTGACTTCTTGGGCTGCACAGAAGGGATGGAGAAGCCTGTCTGTGTTCACAGGCTCTGAGGTACCACAGGTACCGTGGCTGCAGAGCAGAGGATGTGCTCAGGGGGTGCAGGAGCAGCCAAGGCTCCCAGAACACTGAGCTCTGTTCGTCTCCAGCACCCCCAAGCTCTGGGTTCTCTCTCCCCAGAGTGATGCAGTGTCGAGTCAGCTGAGAATGGCCCTAATTTGGATCCAGACTCTTCATTTGAAGACTGTTTGGTTCTTAGGCCTGGTCTAACTGTCCAGAATATAATTGCAGAATTTCCCTTCAGTGCAACCCGTGCATGAAGTGTGTGGTTTGTGTGTCCTTGAAGGGTTATTTCAGGGATAAATCCCTGTGTTTCGCAGTGGAGTTCTGCAGGCTCGTCAGAGGGAGGGTGCACAGTGTTCCTACAAAACTGGGGTCACAGAAAGCACATTACAAATGGCAGCTGGTCGTTCTGCCACGCACACGGTGGTGCAGGGGTACCCAGGGAATCGGGGTTGGATTCCTGTGCACAGGACACAGCTCCCAGATTCCGGCATTGGCGCGGCCGCGTCTCTCTTGGAGATCCCAGCACTCTCCAGGAGCTGCCAGCCCAGGCGGCTGGGGGATACTGGGAGCAGGCCTAGCCTGGCTGTGGGTACGGAAGGCATCGCAGCTGTGCTGAGGCTCATCCTGTGGTGTTGTGAAGGCCGCCCCTGTTCGACAGTAAACGCCCACAGTTTATTTCCTGCGTGTTCCGTGATGGATCGCGGCTGGCACAAGATAACCGAAGGAAGGAAAATTTAAAGTGTAAATGGACAGGGAAAAACAGAAGCTTTGAAGTCTGTAATCCAGCATGTCCGTTTTCCTAGTGATCCTTTTTTTTTTTTATAGGGGGAAGTAGGGGGATAGATGTATACGTTACAGCAGTTTTCCAGTACATTTTTCAAAGTGAGGTGCTCTAAGTGAGATTCTACTGCTGATAATGATTCATCCAAGAGGATGGAAATGATTCTTCAGTTCTTTGTAGATCCTTAGATAAGTCAGTTGAAGAATAGCCCTCTTTGCCACAACTAGCCCGAGCTGAGTCAATTACAGAAAGGAGTTTTATTAATAGTTAAATTAAATAATAGCTTCAGTAACTTTGGCCATGGCAGTGGCCTTAATTGAAGATTATGCCAGTGGGTGATTTGCTGCCCCTTTTCTTCCATCACTTCAGTCAGCAGCACCCCCTTACTGCTGAAACCATTTGCTTTAGCCTCAATTTTATTATGTTTCAGAAATGCTGAAGAATTAGCGTGTTGTCTTTAAAGTGCCTCAGTCAGTCAAATTCTGGGGCTTTTACTGCTACCAGAGTTCAAGTAAGAAATTAAATAGTCTGGAGAGTGAGTGAGTGAGAGTGTAAGGACTTCGCTGACACTGAGTTTAGGGACAATCTCAGCTGTACCTGTTCAAGCTGGTGCCTGGCTGTGCAGGACCTTGGGCTGTGGTGCTTTCTGCACTAGGACTGTGTTTTACTCTTGAAACTTTTGCTGCTGGAGTGACTTTGGTGTGGCAGATGGCACAGCACAGTTTTCTGATCCATCACTGTTTCTTGGCTGGTGTCCTTATGGCAGCTGTGTCTGGTTAGGGAGCTCACAAACGCCTGACAATAATTACCTTTAATTTCTGCAGGCGGCATCGTGGTGATTTGGGGACTGTGTTTATTATTTTCTGTTTGTTCCTTGGTACCTTTCTGCCTTCGTTACAATTCTGGTACAGCTGCTCAGTAGAAGGTTTGGGGGGATTTTTATTTATTTATTTTTAATGCAGTGCCCTGTATATTTTTTTTCCTGTCTTTTTCTCTCTCTTTTCTCTGCTAAGGATCTAAATTTATTTTCCATTCCCTATCTACCTCCTTATGAATAGTTTGTTTACTATTTTGTATATTTAAACGAATTAAATTTTATTACTTACAGCCTATAACAAGAACCTGTATTAATACTGACCCTGATGAAAATATTTACTGGGATATTGGTTCATCTGTACATACCTGGGTACATACAAATGACAAAATGTTGTAATAAAGAGCTCCATGTTCAGATACCCTATTTTTGTAGCCATTCAAATGAATGTGAATTCTTTGCAAATGGATTAAAAATACAAAGTGAAAAGGTGCCTGGAAATCTTGAAAACAGTAAATTCCTCAGAAGACTTGTGATGATGCTTGGGGTTATTTTGTCTTCTTGAGAAGAGCACTCAAAGAGCAACCCCACTTCCTTTCCCTAGGAAAAAAAGTGAAAAAGTTTGCAGACTATTTCATCTTCTCCAGAAAGTGCATGGAGAGTTTTATCATTGAAGATGTATTCCATGATGGATTAAGTGAGAGTGTGTGAGATAAAAACAGGAGTTTAAACATCAGGATTTTATATCTGCTTGATAAAACACCTGTAGCATTTGCAAAAGAACTTAAAAGGGTGTTGAAAAAAAAAATTACAGTGTAGTGGCCCTTTGTATGAAGTGAGGGCTTCATTAAATAACCTAAAAGACAAAATTATTGATGATGTTTTCAGGACTTACTTTTCTGTGTTTGTACTTAGTGTGTATTCATAATGAAATCAATACAGTTTTTCACATGTCAGTGATAAAACAGTTTAAAAGGTGCCTCCCTAGTGTGGGTTATATTTGTTATGTCTGGGATCAGGGCTTTGGGAATGTGGAGTGTGTAACTGCAGCTGGGTTTTGTGGATGTTGAGGGGCTCTTGGGCAGGGTGGAGGAGGAGGACAGACAGCCCAGTCTCACCTCCAGTTCAGTGATATTAATCAGAATATCTCTGCTGACGTTGACTGGGTTGCTGTCTCCGTATGTGATAATTCGTGTCCCTCTCCATGCAGCTGCAGTCCTGGATTGCTTCCTTTCTTAAATCTTATTAAAGTAATGAGAACTTCTGTGAAGCCCCTTAGAGGAGCAGCAGAGCTCATCTGAATGTCAAACTCGTAGCAGCTTTTAGAGAAGTGTTGTAATTTATGAATAGAGTGTGAAAATTATTAGTCCCTTTAATCAGGATCTAATCTCTCAGTAAGCAATACTTTCCAGAAACAGATTATTTAATTCTGGTTTGATGTATGATATCTTTGTGGGTTGATACAGCATGCACCACTGCCAAAAAATCATGGGTTTTAATAAATACAGTTCAGATTTTGTGAAACTAGGTAGCTGATCTGAAGCATTTAAGTTGGTTTTTAGCAGAGCAAGTCCTGGTGTACTGGGAGGAAGAGCAAACCCATTTAATCCATAACTGAGTGAATAAACAATTGTACCCGTAGAGATGTTTTTGGTTATATGGCCTTGGATTTTCCTGCAGAATCTTCAGATAGGGTATTTTCAGTCACACCTTGCCCAGAGTAAAGCTAACTTGATACTGCCTGCAAGAAAATCTGATCCTTTGCTTACTGACCAGGTCAAAATGATAAAACTTAAAAACTCCGCACTTACGAAAAAAAAAGATGCTGTGAATCTAAATAATAAATCATGATAATTGTGGTAACCTGTAGCCTGACACTGCTTCTTCTCTTTTACTACTGCAAATTAATTGGTTTTTAGTCACTTGAAAATCTTCTACCAATAACTGCCCTTAATTCTGTCAGTTTGTGCTCGCCTGAATGGTCTCTTAAAGGTGGGATTGTTTGTAATTATCCATATTGTGTTTTTCTACACATTTCCAGTGTAATATTTTCTAGTAACAATACTATTAATCCAAACCAACAGATTTCCAAGAAGACGAAACAATATTTGGATGTATGATTTACTAGTACAGCACTGATTGTTCCATGTTAATTGGCTTTGAACTGTTGAAATTAGGGAATACTGTATCCTACTCTCTGTGTGGAAATTTTGTTGCAGCTAAATAAGTCAACCAGAAAGTGATCAAAGTGACAAGGTGATCAAAGTGACAGGAAATTATATTTAAAAGTATAATCAAAAGGGATACCATTAAATAAATATTTCTTTATGCTATACATGCTAAAAAGAAAAACATGACAGATTTTTTTTTTTTTAATTCTCAGAATGGTGTATTGAAGGAACTTGACTTTAACATAAAGATGGTGTTCAGGATAGCATTACTTCACTGGACTAAGAAAGGGCATTGAATTTATGTGAGTTTTTCTTGCTGAAAGGAAATATTCTCTGCCTTCTTTGCAGTGCCACATTGTCTGGGATGACCCTGCATATGATTTATTTTTATTTTCCCAGGCCTGACAGCGGCTGCCATGGCAGAGGCTATGAAGCTGCAGAAAATGAAACTTATGGCCATGAACAGCCTGCATGGAAGTGGGAGTCAAAATGGAACCGAGTCAGAAAACGAAGAGCTCAATTCTAATGCAGGTAAGGGATGCTGAGCCCCTGAGCTGCCCTGGAGCTCTCAACACCTGGGTCCCAAATTCTTGGGCTCTTTTATCTTGTAAACTTTGCTCTGCTGGTGTCAAACCAAGATCAGTGCATTCACTCCTCCATATTGCTCCAGTTTTACTCCAACTCTCTTCTCTAATTCTTGGAAAAATACAGGTGAAGGGTCGTTTTCATTAGGGTTGAATACAGACTTTTTAAAGTGTCCCTTAAATATATTTGAGTAACAAAAGACTTCTCTGTTGGCAATAACAAAATCCAGAGTTTTCCAGTAAACGATGGAAAGTTTCCAAAAGGTCAGGTTGTTGGAACTCTGAGTTCCACAGGTCACTGGAGAAAGGTAATGTAGGGAATGCTCCATCCCCAAATTTATGGCTTTTCTGCATTTTGTTCTTTCCTTGAGTGGATATTTGCGAGCCACAGCTGCGAAGGAGAGGTGTGATAATCCTTTGTCTGGAGTCACCTTGGACAGGAGGCCCTGACCCCAGACACGTTCACTGTTCTATACAAGCATTAATGTAAATTTGAACTAAACTTCTCAAGTCCCAGCTCCCCAAGAATAGAGTTCAAAGGTGAAGGCAGAAATGAATCCTTTGGCCAGGAAATCTTTGTTTATTCTGATGTCGTTGCAGGTGAATAGAAGAGATTTTTACTTGTGTAGTGCAGAGAACTGGAGCAAGACAGATCCATTCTGATACCTGTCACAATAAGAGCAGTTTCTTGGTCTCACTTTTTATCGTGTCCTACCATACACTTTTAGCACTTTGGCAGCTCTTGCATCCCTTGTTTCCATTCCCAATCCCAGAAGAGAGCCCTGTGTGATCCCCTGGCATCCCGCTCTCCCACCGGCATTCCCGCGGCTCCCGAGGCAAAGCCTGGCGGGTGTGTGGTGCATGTGCATCCCCCCATCAAAGTGGTAATTCATCAGACCAATAAAGCAGCAGCTGGGAGGTCTTAGACTCATTTTCTAAAGGAATAACTTTGAATTCATGACAAATTATGCACAAAGCAGTCTTTCCAAAAGTGGTGTTGCCTTTTGCTAATTTTGTGTACTCATCTGTATTGAAGAAATCTGGCTTCTAACTCATGCATTAAACCTTTCCCCAGCTTCCTGTTCTGTAGGATATGTATTTCTTATTCACCTCTCAGACCCTAATCAATTAGTGCATATTGAATTCAGAAAAAAAAGCACTGAAAAAGCAGATTTGGTTGTTGTAATCTTACAGTCTGTGTATAGTTCAGAATGAATTCTGAAGGTTTGCTGAATGCTGAGAAAAAAGACTGCAGATAGAATTACTACAGAAGAGTAAAAAAGCTTCATACAGAGAAGATGTAGAATTGGTATTAGGGGTTTTCAAAGCTGCTGTACAAAAGTTTGTTAATTTGAATGCTCATGGTTTGTGTGTTACCTGATAGGGCAAAATTCAGTAAAATTGCCAAGAGCAAATCTTCTGTCTCAAGTGTCAGTGTTCTTGCAGACAGAGCAATAAGTCCTTACCAGAAAGAACTAATACTGATCATACTAAAAATTGCAATTTCTCCTCTTTTCAGTATGTGCACTGTGAGCATTAGCATAATAATTTTTGTAATCTGTGGGTTCCTCTTTTATTGGAGGGTCATTTTTTAAAGATTTACGCTAAGCAGAATATGCCAAAAAGGAAAACCAACACGAAGGGAATGTAAAAATTGACTGTACGTTTCACCAAATGAAATAACTGAGGAAACATTCACTAAGAAAACTCCTTGCTGTGGCATAAAGAGTGGGAATTTGGTTTAGAAGTTAATACACACATTGTAACTTTGATCTGCTGTAAAGGGAACACCAGGATAATTCTCTGTGCATGAAACCTTCACCAACTGTTTGCTTTGCTCTAGACTTACAGTTTAAATGACTATTAAAATTAAAATGGGGATGTGAAATGAGGAAGAAAATTGAATTTTGAATTTTTTTTTTTGCTAAGAAGAGGTGAAAAGGAACAGAGCAAAGGAGTCAGAAGTCTCGTAAGTGAGAAAAACATTTTATTTTAGGAGAGAGACCTACAGTTTCTTTGATTTGAGGTTGTGTTTAATAGCTTCTGTAATGGCTGCAACATGACTCTGCATCTAGATTTCAGCATGAATAACAACCTGTTCGTGTTTCATTTAGCTCCAAATGAGAAATTCTGTGTTTTATTGTTTTAGGAAATTAGTCTGTGTACTATTGCTCCTGGAACTTTATAATTAATCACTAAAGGTTATGGCTGTGGAGAGTTTGTGGGAAATAGATGTCTGAATGATTATAATTGTAGCTGTCAAATCAGAAATATGGTTGTACAGAGCAGAGGACCTTTTGCTTCCTTTGATTTTTTTTTTCTTTTTGCTGTAACAAAGACTCGGAGGGTTGCAGTTTTACTTAAAACAATTAAGTTGGGTTTCTACCTCAGTGTTACACGTTGACTTCCTACAGTGCCACTAAATATTTCACTTTTTGGATACGTGCCTTCCTCCTCATCCCACAGTCTGATAGATGAGTGGAATACTCTCTTTTTTGCTGTTGTTTACTTTAAATTAAAAATGTAATTGAGCAGTATTAAGTCCTTTATTGCCAGATTTTTTGCAAGTGTGTCATTACATACAGGCCATTAGTATAATAAAAAAAGTGTTGAGGATGTCTTGGCATATTCATTTCAATCCCCATCTGTATCTGTTGAAGTATGAAATAATTTTGGGTTTGCTTCTTATTAATGCCTAGTTTGTCACTTCCATAGTTTCTTCCTCTGTGTGTGTGCACCTCTGATGATGGAAATTTCTCAAGAATTCACTGACTGAAGCCAAAATTTGTGCTGTCAGTTTAAAATCTGAACTCTTAACTCGATCTAACATGGCCACTGACTAATTCCTCAGACATTACATTGTCCTCCAGGAAATTGCAGGTCTGGAATTGACTCTTACAAGTGTGTTTAAGGAAGTAGGGAATAAAGGTGCCACTTCTTTTCCTTCTTCTAGTCCAGCTGCTGTGCTTTTGCCATCAAGTCCTACTTACTTTATTTTTGTGATGTTACAGTAATCTCAGTAATGGTGGAGTTTTGTATGGGAATATCCTGAATAACTTATTAAATAGAAATGCTGTAAGAGTTAATACTGAGAATATGGGGGGAAAATTCCCCCAAAATTTAATTTTCACCTGTTTTTTAATTGAAGGAATGCTTTAGCTCACAGTGCTGTGAAGAATGTTGTTATACATTTGAACATTGATGTCCTCCTTCCACTCCCTCAGCAGAAGAGAAAGAGATTTTTTGGCACCTTCCTACTCATCATATGAAGTGTTGAAGCAGAACTTCTCTGGCAGTTGAAAATCTCCTCTTGAATCTGGCACTGGAGGGTCTCTGGCCCCCCAGGGCAGCTGACCTGTGCTGCCTGTTCCTTGTGCCTTCGTGTCCCTCTCCATCTTCCTGTAGGATCTGGGAAGGGAGGGTGAATTTGGAGAACCAGGGAGCTGGGGGCATGAGGGTTTGGTTGTGGGAGAAATCCACCTCTCTGAAATCTCAAATTCCCATAAGTCTTCCATGATCCTGTTTGTCCTTTTTTTGGCTCCTCCAGGTGAGTCCTGGGAGAGGAGACAGTGCTGGTGGCACCTGAGCACTGCCAGAGCTGAGGCCAGTCAGGGTGCACAGCAGGACTGGTAGTACCTGCCAGGGGTGCTGGGGCCTCTCCTCTTCCCCTTGGGAAGTGAGGAAGGTCCGGAGTGAGCAGCTGGCAGCTGACTCCAGCTCTCTCAGAATCAGTTTTGTTGTTCCATAGAAATCAGATAAACAGAACAAAACCTCTCTGGTCGCACTAAAAAGTGTTAACAAAGATGAACTCCTTCGTCATCGTGCAACACTAAAATCAGGTGAAGTGTGTTGTGGAAATCAGCATCTAATTGCTGCATTTGGAATTTATTTGAAATCAGAGCTTTTCTTTTTAATGCCGTGGCAGCAGGTGATTTGTACAGGTGTGAGATAGGATAGTTTGCAAAATACAGAGTTGGGGCTATCACCGGGATGTCCTTCAAGCTCATGAGCAAGGAAGGATCAGTGCCTGGCAGTCGTGACAGTAGCTGTGTGTGCAGAGCAAAGAATAAAGCAGGTATTTCCTTCTGGTGGCTTTTGGAGTTAGCATGCGTGATTTAATAAATGTGTTTTGCTTTCCCAGGAGAGATATCAAACAGTACTAAGTGTTTCAGTGGTATTTCCTTAGGAAGTCAAAATGTTATTCTGTATGTAGAGTCTTGTTGCTTAATTTCCAGACAAGGAGCTAAGTTAGGCAGAAAAGAAAGGAAAAACACCCGAGCTTTTGGCATATGAGGATCAGAGAAAAAGCTCTTCCTAGAAAAAAATGTGTTATCTTTTTATCCTTCTTTCCCTTCAGTACCTGCCATGCAGTTTTCTCACAAATGCAAACATCCTTCACAATCTGTTTAAAAAACCACAAATACATCACTCGGAGGAATATTTAAGGAACCATCAGGAGGGAAAAAACTCATTGGTTTAATGGAATGCTGTCAAGGAAAATCAGCATCACAAACGACACAGGGGCAGAATTGATACTTTTGCACTGACATGTTAAAAGAAAATCCCATGCATTATTTAGAAAACCCAGAAATCTGTCAGCTGTATGATTGCCGAGTTAGCAGAAGCAGGAGGATGCTGCTCAAGTTGAAAAGAAACGCGTAGGCACAGATCCATATTGTAACCTTTCATGTTCTCCACCCACCATGAATACCCAGCTATTACACGGTCAGCATTTTTTAGTTTTTCTCTTTTAAAATTTTCAAGTGCTTGAAAAGTCAAAAGAGGTAGGTCTTTTCTTCTAAAAGAGCAGGATGCCAAGGCTGTTATTTTATTGTAAGAATGTAAAAATGACAAGACCAGAGAACAGGTTTTTTTAATCCTTGAGTACCATGTAGATTTCATGAAGTCATTTTTCCTGTTGTTAAGGCAAGCATTTTTGTGTTACTTGAACAGAGAGTTATGAATTTTCTTAAATAGTTACGAATTTTCTTAACTTGTCCTCTGGCCAGGAGGGATGTGTGCAGTCTTGGAGCAAGAGAGAATTTAGTGTGTTTTAGAGTTTGTGCCGTCTCATCCAAAAACCAGACTTGTTTGACTCCAGCCCAAGCAGATACATTCAGAGATTTCATCCTAAAAATGGAGAGCTCTGTGCTATTTCTGTAGCCAGTGCCTGTGTTGGTGATGGTGAGTACCAAGATGGGAAGGTGAGAGGAGCCCTCCAGGGGCACAGGGGGTCTTTGGCCCCAGCTGTGAGGACCAGCTCTGCACAGGGTGTTTCTCCCAGGGACGTCACACCTGAAGGAGATCCTCCCATGTAGCCCTGGAGCTGTGATTTCGTGGAACTTTGTTGAACCCACTTGGAAATGATGGTGAAGAACTTCATTTAAGCTCTGTTTCTCAGTGGAAGTGGAGTGAAGGAACTCAAACATTCACATAACACAGGGCCTTGAAAAGGCTTTCCCCACGGCTGCTTGTCAGAAAATGCCCGTGGTTGGGGAATGACACAAACAGTGAATTCTCCATGGATGGTGTGAGTGAGGCCTCCCTGGGGCCAGGCACTGAAAATCCTGGAGGAAGAGGTTGGTGTGCTGATTCCTTTTTTAAGATCCAACTCCACAGGCGTTAGGCAGGAAGTGAAGTGTGCTGTTGGTTTGGGTCAGTTGTACCTCGTTTGCATTCTGCTGTTTCCTCTTCTGTTCCTTCCTCCTGTGATACTTCCATGGGCCCTGTCAGTTATCCCAAGAACTCAGTCTCCTTGTAGCGGGTTTGGAAATAAGATGCAGGTTTCTATTTCTTTGGCCAACTGGGATTTTTTGGAGAGTGAGTGTCAGTGGATATTTTGTGCAGTGTTACCCCAGCACTGGGCAGGATTTAGTACCAAGAATTTTAGGAAGCTTTAGTGAACCCCAGTTTCAGTGGAGAGCAAAAGTGAAATTCTTATCTGCAAACTGTTTTAAGGTCCCATTTTAGCTACATTTTGAAGCAGTTACCTATTGAATGCATGTAAATAATTTAACTGGATTCAAAAAAAGTATTCATTTAAATATGAACATAAGTACTTTGTAGTAAATGTACAGGATGATTCACACATAAATGTTGATACATCAGCTAATATTTACATATTTGGATTGACTGACTCCCAAGTCCCAAAAATATAAAGTAGCTCTAGCTGTAGTTTTAAAACCAATAAAGGAAATAAAACTCCAGACAAGTTCTGAAAATTAAATTCTCTGTGCTCTTCTCTGTAACTCTGAGGCATCCTTTTCCTTGGGAAGAATTCTGTTTCAGGTTTTTGATGTTTATCTTACACATGATGAAATCAGTGGTGTTTATATAACATCATGAGCTAATGTAAACTGGTTTAGAGATCAAGCAAATTTAGGTTTTTTCTTAGATAGGCCTCTTTTTAGAAAAGTTGTCATTAACCATTTAAATTCTGGTTATGAATACTTTTTGAGTGGGTAACTCTCGAGGGTATATTTGAAATGAATTCACGACAATTAGGTGCTGCTAAATGTTTACAAATGGAGAATATATACACTTGCAAGTTTATATTTCAACAGTTAGGATTTCCTCAGTATATTGTGGTTGTTACCTTATTCAAAGTCAAAGAACTGTTGTTCGTCTTTTCCAAGGCATAAAGTACTTTTTTTGTTGTTGTTGTTGTTTTAATAAAGACAGAATTCCTTACAATGGTTTGTAACTTTTGCTGGAACAAATTTAATATAGAAAATCAAGATTCATATCTCTTAGAAGCCCCTGCCTAATGCCAAATCAAATTCCTCTGGGTGCACACGGCATAATCATAAACAACCTCTCCAGATTCCTGCCATATCTGCTCTCAGAACTAAGTGCAGCAGAAGATAAACTAATGACAAAATGCAAATGGTATGGCTAAATGGCAGAGAATTGAGAGCTTTCACATGTCTATCACCTTTCAGATCCTTTACAAATTTATAGTCTCAGAGTGCAGAGGTCTAAATCTTCAAAGCTTGAAAAACAGAGGTGCAGCATGAACTAATCTTCATTTTTTTCCCCTATCTTCTTACAGCAGCACTAATGGAAATGTATTTTGTTTAATGACTCTGAAATCCTGTTTGTAATTAGATGTGGGAATTGGTCTTACTTTGTAACAGATGATACTGGAATAATAATATGAGAGATGCTACGCTGAGACCACTATCCTCCTAAATCTATATCATTTTTCATTTTATTGACAGGAAATGTGTTCCTGGAACAAAGAGATTGATTTTAAAGAGTGGAAAAATAATGTCTAGTAAAAACTCAAATGAAAACATTTTAGCATTACTTTAAGTGTATCACAAGAGTATATTAACCCTTTAACTGTATTTTCAATTTTAGTAAACAGTCTTCTTATAATCGTTGCTTTGTCACTGATAAAATCTTTGAATGAATGCACCAAAAGGTACAGAACTTTAATTAATGACGGGGTGCATACAATTAAAATGCATATCATATTTCAGAAGGATTATTCTAAATAATTAATTTTGCCTGTTAAAACACTTTTACAGTAGTAAATGAAGTAATTAGGAGTGGGCACAGAAGATGTGAGTGCGGGCTGAGCTCTCACAGCCCCTTCGGAGTATTGCTCTCTTTACTAGGTCTTGATGTCATAAATCATTTTGGCCTCTGTAGAGCCAAGGCTACATTTTTTCCTTGGTTACAATTCCCACTTTTGGTGGTGGTGGCTGAGATCCGTGGCCAGTACCAACCTGCTGAGGGGAAGCAGGTGGCTCTGAAGTGTCCCATTAAGACAAGGTCTCGTGTTCCCCTGCAAGGCACAGGGACTCCACAGCACTGGGGGCAGTGATGCTTAGAAATGCACCAAATTTAGGACTTCCCCTATAAATTTTTATGAAGACCAAGACAGAGTAGACGCCCCACACTTTGAAAGGAAAATCCTTGCAGTTCAGATGTTTCAGTAGGGTCCTGTGGCTGCTGGAGGACACGGTGTGGAGAGGGTTGTCCCTCTCTCTGCACAGTCACAGCGTGAGGAGCCATCCCCTCTCCTGGGGAAAGGCAAGGAAGAGGAAGAGAGTGGTCCAGGCCTGCCCCTCTGAAATGCATTTTGAATTTTATGTTAAAACATCCTTGGAAAGAGCAAATCAGACCTGGGAGCAGGAAGCATCCACCGGTTATCCACAGAACTCCGGCAGTGTGGGGTGCCAGGAGTGCTCAGTGATTTGCAGGCTTTCCTCAGTGCTACCAAAGAACAGTGAAGTACCATGTGCCAGATACATCCTTTAGAATTTTCATTTTCGCGTCCTTGTTTGTACTTTTGTTTTCACACACTCTCATTTGCTGATCATTTTGCACAAAGTGAAGTGTTCAAACTCTGTGCTGCAAGGGCAATTTAACCAGCATGGTTTAATTTCCCATTGCAGAGTGTAAGGGTGGAAGAAATCCTGTAAAGAATTCCAGTGTGTCAGGAAAAGCAAGTATTGGTGATAGTTGCCTTTGTTAATGCTAGTGAGTCAACTTCAATCTCACATTAATGATATTTTAACAATAGAAAGTACTTTAATATTTTAATTACTTCGAAAAGTCTGGAACATTCTTGTTCTTGTTAAGGCATATATAAGTTAGGATGAAAACTGGCATATTACCTTTGATGTGGGCCACATGCTGAGAGTCCCCCAAAGGATGTCACTGATGGTGATACAGCTGCCAACAGCAGGAGTCTCATGAATTACAATTTTAATCAGATTTTTAAAAAAACTCCCCTAACGTACAGTTAATTTATGTTTGAGGCAAAAAATGTTTGTGGTGTGATGATTTAGAATATTTTCTCGCTTAAAGGAGTAGCATTAATCCCCCCCCCCAAAATTTTAATAACGTGGGGTTTTAGTTAAGGATTCAGCACTAGATTTGTGCGGAGTGCCCTGAGCTGACACTTCTGCAGCTGAGATTCGATAGCAGTTTTCCTTGCAACAGTTGGTGCTGTTGAAATGTCTGGCTGATCTGTGAATTTGATGAGACAGAAGTCACCGTGGTCTCCAGTAATTCTGCCTTTCCTTGCACCCACAGAGTACGAGGCATCCCTAGTTCTGGAGCAGGGCCTGTGTGGGTAAGCAGGACACACACAGATCACAACCTTACTGCTTTTTATAGAATACCTTGGCTCTCTTGAGCAGTTAGATTTAAGTTTTGTTTTCCTCTAATGAAGTTTTGATCCATGAGAAAACCAGGATTATGCATTTATTTCTGTGATTTTAAAGAAAGCATCTGACAGTTTTGCATAATAGGTTATGCTTTCTGCTCCATATTCTGTTTAAAAAAAGCTGGAATCCAAAGCTGTGAGTGACATTTTGGTAGAATTTTAGCAAGTACAGTCATTACCAAATCAAAAATAGACACAGGTGGGTAGTCTGTGTATTTAGCTCCTTTAAAAAACCCCAACCCCTAACTGTATACAAGAGCAGCAATTTATCAGATCATTATAGTTGCAATTAGGAAAGACCAGCACTGTTGTCTCAGACCAAGAGTAAATGTACCTTTATCCACCAGAGTCTTTAATTTCCGTGGCTGTGACATCTTTTTCTCAAATGAAATTCTTATTCTTAATTTGTTAGAAGATTCATTTAAATTAATAAGATCACTGAAGAGTATTAAAACCTGGTCCGTTTAGTCATGGACAAGAAAATGTTGTTGGCACCATGTAATTGAAGCTCCTAATTTGTCCATAATCTGAAGGAAAAATGCATGGATTTTTAACACAAGTTTCAAGTGCTTTATTATTTTGGAAATTTAACTGATGTTATGTTACCTGTTAACTAACTGACATGTATTTTATGTTGGCCAGTTTGTGTGTTAGGTTTTGGAGGTTGATGTTTCATTTTGGCAGCCACAGAAACACGCGGTGGGTTCAGAAAAGCAGAATCCCCTCAAACCGTGGCGTTTTCTTAAGAGAAAAGTGGGTGGGGCTTTCCCCAAGCCATTCTTGGAGCTGAAGAAGATTCCACAGTGCAGGATAATGCTCCTGTTGTGGGTGGACACGACAGGCTGTACCTGCAGGGTGGTGGATCTCGTTGCTCACACCTGGCTCAGGTAGAAGGTGCAGGTCTGGAGTGGCCAGGTGAGTTCAGGACGGGCTGTTCCACCCTCCGGGGTGGCTCTGCCTCTGGATCTGGTCTCCATTGCAGTTTGTGGTCAGGATCACCAAAACAGCACTTTCAGACTTGTTTCCTTACCACACTCCAATGAAGCCAGCCTCTGCCAGCCTCGTGTCTGACTGACAGTTGCCCTGCTTGATTTTAGAAATTCTGTAGGTTTGCCGATCATGGCCATTTTTCCTAGTGTTTTCATTAGGTCTTCCATGGCAAAGTCTTTCCTTGCTGCATCTTGTCCTCTACACTGTGGGTACAGAGAACAATTTCTTCCTTTTTATTCAACATGTTCTTTATCCAGTGAAGACAATTAGTGAGCGTCCTGCCTGTTGTCCCTTGCCTCCTTAAACAAGCTGCTCCTGTGAATGCCCACACAGAGGATTTTCTCATCCCTGGTCAGCTCTCCCTGTGCTCCCCTGGCCTCTCTCCAGGTGATTCAGATCCTCCTGGGTCCCAGCCCAGGGCAGTGCCTCAGTCAAGGCCGGTGCTCTGGGCAGCGACGTGGACCGGGACAGAGACAAGAGAATTCCTCCCATTGTACACACAGGGATCTCCTAAAAATGTGTGGAACTCGTTCTCCTGGCATTTCCTGGAAGCAGGATTCTGCTGGCCTGTGTTCACCTGCAGGCTACCACTAGATACTTTTTTATTTTTAATTTTTAAATTTACGCAGGCAGTCAAACCCCAGTCTGAGTCAGGGATGGCTATTCCAGCCTTTCCTCTGTCCTCACCAAATTTTCACATTATATCTCTCTTAAATCTTGACAAAGGTTTAGATAAATTCTAATGAAGATCCAGAGTAGTGGATAATAGTGTATGCTTAGGGTAAAGACTAAGAGCTGCCCTTGAACGTGCAGCATTTCCTTCCGTTCATTCTCTCTGTATACCTTGACTGAAGGTAAATTAAAATTGATACTTGAAACTGAAAATCAGCATTTCCTGTCTGGATGCTGTGCATTTTTTAAGCTGTACACAGCCATCTGCAATTAATGCTCTTTGTTGTATATCTTCTGTATTTACAATATATTTGACAATAAAACCTTTTTTGACATTTAATCAGTAGCAGAGTTGTTCCACTCTCATTATATATTCATGAACTTTATCACCAAGACAAGACATAAATGTTGAGCTTCCCTTTAAGATCAGACAGGCATTGATATTTAAAACTGGTTGAAAATTGGGGGAGGTTGTGATTGTTTCACGTTTGTACAATATAAAAATTAGAAGAGATTCTCTTTTGAAGATGGTGCTGGGGCTGTTTTAAGGACGGAGACAATGAAACTTCGGGACTAGTGAAACTGTAAGAGCTGTTTGTTCAATTGCTGATACCATGGGACATCATCAGAGGCTGCTTTTCCTCCTTTTCCTGTAAAACATATAACGTTAGTTAAATTGTGAATTATTTTCTCAGATTTCAGATGGAAGTTGGAAAGGCAGTAGGAAGAAGTGTCTTGCAAGTTCCTATGGATCTGTTTGTTGATTGACTGTCTCTAAGAATTTGATGTGAGGGGGATTTTGGCATTTCATCCTTGAGAAATATTCCCCCTCATTTCCAGCAGTTCTGTTGTCCTGGATTTTGACGAAGTAGATATTTTTTGGAAGTTGAGTCTAACTTTATTCTCCTTCTCTGTAAAATCTTAGATCCAGGAAGAAAAGTCATATAAAAACCACCAGAATAGCACGAGTAAGATTTTTTATTTCATTTTTTTAATACCAAGCATATCTAGGTATATCCTGGATGTTAAATGGCATTTCTGTGTCAGTGAGAGATTGAACTTTAATACAAAAGTATTATTTAAACAAAAGGGAATTTGCATGAGACTTGTAGGTATCTTCTATTTAGGAGGATAATCTCTAATGAGCCTCTCTGAATTTAATCTCAGTGATTCTTTCTGTGAAAGAAATATTTGCATTGTCCTATTGCTCACAGCTGATACTGACTTTCTCTCCAGCTAACTAACAGCTCTTCCTTCTGCCTTGAATAATTACCCAGTCCAAACCCTGCCCCTCTGCTATGTAAATGGAAAATCCAAGTCATCAGGATAGCAGTGAATCTTCAGTTTGGATTAAAAAAAGGTATTTTATTTATTAGATGCAGTTATGGCACTGAAATAAATGGTTGGTGCAGTTATGCAACATCTCACCTTCAAAATTTAATCTTCTACAAATGCCATTTATTTTTCATAAGCTCCTTTCCTTTTAATATGATTCATTCAATTTTTTTTCTGTTGTTAGTTCATCTATTTTGGATGGAGACTACAGGTATTTATTTCGCCTCTTCCTTAACATTTCGTATGGTTAATGTAAAAATATTTTAAAATAATGTACATAGTATTTTTAAATAATTTCATATTTTAAAGCTTGAAGTTGCCCAGAAGGTTGTGAACTCCCCATCCCTGGAAGTGTCCAAGGCCAGGTTGGATGGGGCTTGGAGCAACTTGGGATAGTGGGAGGTGTCTCTGCCCATGGCAGGGGATGGAATGGGATGGGCTTTAATCCCAAACCAGTCTGGGGTTCTATAAGTCTGTATTATTTGGAGCACATGTGATGTGTGGCAATAGTGTGGTCATAGCTCCTCCATTTTTAGTTATCTTAATTGTATACACGCAATAACTTCTAATTCAATTAAGACCAGCAATATTCCACATTAGCCTGTGTGTCAAAACCCGTGCAGTATACTATAAAAAAGTCATTAGTTTGGTAATATCAATTTAACAAGTTTTAGCTCATTAACCTTGACACCAGCAGTGCTGGAGAGAGGAACCTTTTGATATTGTTGTTCTCAGCATTACCAGGGAGCTCTGGAAGTCTGCTGAAATCCGTGGCCATTATCCCTGATCATCAGTTACGGCTGTGTGCTGGCTCTTGTGGGCAAACACCCCGTGGTACACCACAAATTACAGCTCTCCAAGTCAGCTTAATAAATGGTGGTGCAGTTATACAACGTCTCACCTTCAAAATTTAATCGTCTGCAAATTGCAGAAGTACTTCTTCAGTTACTTCTTTTTGCTTTCTGGCTTTTCTTTTGAGAAATTACAGTTAGCTTTGTAATAAAATTGTTGGTTTAACTTATAAATATTATTTAATGCTGGTGCAGGTACCATTATAAAATAGGAAAATGAGCTGTGATTTAAAAGTAGGGTACAAAGAAATAAAGAAAAAAACCTCCAGCAGTCAAAAAGCTGTTGTGTATTTTATACTTCTTTTAAACTCCTAGAATCAAAAAAACATTAATTTTGAAAAAGACCTTCAAGATCATTGAGTCCATATTGATGTGTCTGATTTGATGTCTCAAACTGGGTGATCTGATTTTCAGAATTGAGAAGAGGCAGAGCAGAACTTGTTAATCACAGAGGCATTTCAACAGCAGTGAGAAGGGATTCCGTGAAAACACAAGGCATTTTCTTAGGAATGGCTTCCCTTGATCCCTTGCAGTCATCGTGAGTCTGTCACTTTTTATGATTTCGGGTGTAAAGGGAGCGAGCACCCACCTGTGAGAAGGGCTGAGTGGAACAGGGAAAGAAGAGGGACTTACACAGATATCTTCATGTGGAAGTGGGAAAACAGAGCAAGACGAACATGGAAAACAGAATATTTGATTTTCAGCTCTTTGTCCTGTTTATGCCAGCGTCAAATTTGTCATGTGTTTATTTCCATTTTGTCATTTCCTTTTCCTTTTCCTTTTCCTTTTCCCTTTCCTTTTCCCTTTCCTTTTCCTTTTCCCCTTTTCCCCTTTCCTTTTCCCCTTTCCTTTTCCCCTTTCCTTTTCCCCTTTCCTTTTCCCCTTTCCTTTTCCCCTTTCCTTTTCCCCTTTCCTTTTCCCCTTTCCTTTTCCCTTCCCCTTTCCTTTTCCCTTTCCCTTCCCTTTTCCCTTTTCCCTTTTCCCTTTTCCCTTTTCCCTTTTCCCTTTTCCCTTTTCCCTTTTCCCTTTTCCCTTTTCCCTTTTCCCTTTTCCCTTTTCCCTTTTCCCTTTTCCCTTTTCCCTTTTCCCTTTTCCCTTTTCCCTTTTCCCTTTTCCCTTTTCCCTTTTCCCTTTTCCCTTTTCCCTTTTCCCTTTTCCCTTTTCCCTTTTCCCTTTTCCCTTTTCCCTTTTCCCTTTTCCCTTTTCCCTTTTCCCTTTTCCCTTTTCCCTTTTCCCTTTTCCCTTTTCCCTTTTCCCTTTTCCCTTTTCCCTTTTCCCTTTTCCCTTTTCCCTTTTCCCTTTTCCCTTTTCCCTTTTCCCTTTTCCCTTTTCCCTTTTCCCTTTTCCCTTTTCCCTTTTCCCTTTTCCCTTTTCCCTTTTCCCTTTTCCCTTTTCCCTTTTCCCTTTTCCCTTTTCCCTTTTCCCTTTTCCCTTTTCCCTTTTCCCTTTTCCCTTTTCCCTTTTCCCTTTTCCCTTTTCCCTTTTCCCTTTTCCCTTTTCCCTTTTCCCTTTTCCCTTTTCCCTTTTCCCTTTTCCCTTTTCCCTTTTCCCTTTTCCCTTTTCCCTTTTCCCTTTTCCCTTTTCCCTTTTCCCTTTTCCCTTTTCCCTTTTCCCTTTTCCCTTTTCCCTTTTCCCTTTTCCCTTTTCCCTTTTCCCTTTTCCCTTTTCCCTTTTCCCTTTTCCCTTTTCCCTTTTCCCTTTTCCCTTTTCCCTTTTCCCTTTTCCCTTTTCCCTTTTCCCTTTTCCCTTTTCCCTTTTCCCTTTTCCCTTTTCCCTTTTCCCTTTTCCCTTTTCCCTTTTCCCTTTTCCCTTTTCCCTTTTCCCTTTTCCCTTTTCCCTTTTCCCTTTTCCCTTTTCCCTTTTCCCTTTCCGTTCCGTTCCATCAGAAGCTGCCTTTTCCTACCTCTTAGATTATGGGAGTTCTCTTGAACTCGCCGTGTTTTCTGTGTGTAGGAATGGATAGAACTCGGGGAGCAGTGTGGATACCTTTTCTCCTGTTGCCTGTGCTCGAGGGGGTCACTGCCCACATTCCCATCTCGCCGTCTCATTCCATTTCCTGCCTTTTCCACACCCCTGAGCTCCTCCCTGCCCAGCTCTGTGCAGAGGCTGTTGCTCCAGGGCAGCTCATGCCATGTGGGATGAGGGTGGGCTGAGGTGTGCAGAGATCCAGCCAGGCTTTCTGGAGTTCCCGAAATCCGAGGGAAGGCGGGCGCTGGGCTGGGCCATGTGGGCTGCGGCGCCGCCACCGCGCCTCAGGAGCGGCCGGGCCGTGTGTTCTGGCACTGTTGGAGAGCTCTCCAGCCGGGAGCGATCCCGGGATGGAGCTGCCAGCAGAGTGTGGGGAAGTGTGGGCAGCTGTGGTGCAGGGGTGAGGCGGGAGGGCAGCGCCATGGCCGGGACACGGGCGCTTGTTCCCAGTGGAAAACCAGCGCTCTGCTCGACGCGGCTGCACTGGGAACTCACAGCAGTAGACCTGGGCCTGGAATGCTCTGGTAAAGATGGCCAGCAAATAATTGAGCTCATTTACCATGTAAATGAGAAGACGGTTTCAGGAAAGACCAGAGGTGATTGGAATATTGCAGACTAACAAAAAAATCACTGTTCTGAACTCACTGTTACAAACTCTTCGTATAAAGGAACAGTTAACCTCAGCCAAATTTTCAGCCTCACTTAAGGCAAAACAAGGTCAATGAAATAAACTTAAGTATAATCTTTTTTCCCCCCCGGCATGTTTGTCTCATAAAAAGAGAGCTATTTTTTTTGGCTTTTGTAGAAACCTAATCCAAAATGGAAAAAGTACATTAGGTGTAGTTAAATTGAAATGTTGGTTGACCTCCAGGTAGCAGGGAAGAGTGTGGTGTTCAGGTTGAGAAAAGTTTTTCATATGCAGAAAATCACTGTATTTTGCAGAAGTTCTGTGAGTTTGAAAAGGGATAATTTCAATGGATTGCAGCTTTGAGAATTTACCAAAAAACCCCTATACTCTTTGTATTGTATAATAAAAAACAGCTATGTTGAAAATTCATTACAAAATATATCTAGTAAATGGTTGTTCTTAAGATACTTAACATTTTGCTTCCAAAATCCCTTCCGTGCATTGGAACTGGGCTTTGTCTTTATATAAGGAGCATTTTAAAAGTAATCCATAATTTTTTTTTTTTTTTAAATAACTGAAGACAATATGAATGCAGAAAAAAGTGCAGGTTTACGAAGTCTTTCATCTAAGACCTAATTCAGATAGAATCACCTATATATGAAAGCAGAAAATTAACACATGCTGGGTAGTTGGGCAAACATGTCTGTAAGCCAAAGCTGCCTCTGCAAATATTGGTTTTCTTTCTAAAGGGGATCTTGCATTATTTGACATTTATGAAAAACTGTTACAATTTTATGTGGAACATGTAGTGGCATTTCTTGTGGCAAATGTATGTTATTTTACATTTATGTTAAAACAAATATGGGCACATATCTACATGTATATGTATGAACGTATCTCAGTATATTTGAAATATGAACTACAAATCAGACAGCAGATTTGTGTCTTCTAATTTGGAGGTTTGTAGTCTGACCATGTTCACTTGAGATTTAAATATCTTTCAAGTTATTCAAGATGATTACTTGGCCTCACCTGAATAATGTAGCTTAGAACTAAGGCTTATATCTGCTGTCTTTGTACTATGACTAAAAAATCTACCACTTCTAAGATGTTTTGTGGAGTAAAATGTGTATTACAGAAGTTTCAAAGGTTTTTTGACCAGTGTTTTAAAAAGCTGGCATAATTTATGAAATGGGGATTCAGCTGCAAGCTATGGGGCTTGGCTTTAAGGAATCCGTATTTTAAGGGGATCATTCTCTGGGGTTGTTGCTTGAGCAGTTACATGGATAGAGGATATGTGCAGAACAGAGGTAGCAAAGACATCTGGAGCTGTGGAGTAACCAGGGCTGTCTGTGGCACTGAGGGGGCAGAATCCTTCACCCTTTTGGTGAAAGCCCAAACCCAGCACCAGGTTCTGGACTGACCCCTGGGAATGCTGAGCTGGAACCACTGTGCCAGAGGTGTGCTGGGACAATGTGCATCCCTTTAAAAACCTCAGCAACGAGTGTGAGACCCTCTGTCTTTTTTCTTTTTAAACAGAAAACTGCCCAAAATCTCAGAAGTGAAAAACAGATCTTCAAGCTTTGCAAACTAAAGAGCTTTGGGAAGAGTGTATTTGTCATTATGTTTAATTTGCACATACCTCACCAAAGAAAAGGCCAGGGGAGCCAGGCCGAGAACACAGCTGTACAGGCAGCTCAACTAATTGCCTCTCCATCCTCAACCTCATTTATCTTCATTTCTTCCCAATTATACCAAATTATCAATAGTCTCTGTTGCATCAGAGTCTTAATCCCCTTTATTCAGGCAGCATTAGATAGTGGCAGATGAATTCTTGGAGGGAGTCAGGGTAAACAGCCATGAAATGCCACCTCTGGCAGATGGCATTGCTCACAAGAAATGTGACAAAACATTTGGAATTTGTTACCAGGCATTGGTATGAGAAGGCAAGCTGTCAATATTTTTTTAAATGATAATCAAGGTGGTGTATACTTATACCACAAGCAGAAATGAATCCTGTCCAAAACCTCAAGCTTAGTTAAGTTCAACTTGGCACTGTGCTATTCTGTTTTGTTGCAGAAGCCTCTCACTTTCTCTTCTTAATAAATACTTCCACTTTATCTGATGTTAATATCAGCATTTTAATAATGTTTGTTCTGATAGTAATTGTTATTTATGGGTTTGTATACCTCAGAAAGAAATGGTAGTTTGAAGATGCAGAGTATCCTTTACACAATAACAAGTTTAGGATGTATTTTCTCGAATGGTTTATTTGGCTCTGTTGGTCAGTTCTAGGGGCTTGATCCTGCTCCTTAGAGAAGCTCATGGAAAACTCGGATTCCTGGAGGAGAATTGCACTAGACATGATGGGAATACCCAGTGGATTGGCTTGCTGAATGAGAAAAATGTTCTGAAAAGCCAAGATGGATTGAACGTGTGAGATGTCCAAGTGCTGTGGTAGGGATCTGTTCAGATATTGCTGTGAGCACAAGTAAATGAAAGTGGTGGTGAAAGGAAGTACAAAGTTGGCTGCTAATGCAGTTCCAGGGAGGGTTGTGTGTTATTTTTAGGCTGGCATCAAGTGAAGCACAGTAGCTGTCACTGCTGACCTTTTATGTGAATTGGGTTTACTTGCAGGCTCTTCTGGTTTTGGCAGCACTCTGGATTTTTTGGAAGTCAGTAGTACTTAGTGCAAGGGATCAAATGCCAGATGTGAAAAACAAAGCACCTTCAGAATGAATGTGTCCCTTGCCAGAGTTGCCCATCCTGACACAGCTGCTGGAATTGGGAAGGGGCTGCACTCCCTGATCCTTCGTGGAAAGTGTGGCTGTGGCAGGAAATCTCTGGAGGGTTTCCACAGTCTGGTAAAAACTCCAATATTGGAGTTTGGTGCAGATGCTGGAGGTTTGGAAGACTGTCCAGGTGTGTATGTATAAAGGCCACGGGGTTTATTTAATTCTTGAAAGCCATACTTTATATTATATAGAGTTCTTTGAGTATCAGGAGATCTTGAAAAGATTATAAATACGTAATCCATTTATGTCACTGCAGATTAACTCAGCAGATTGCCATCTGTAACTTGAACTGTTCTTAATAATTATTTCAAAGAAATAGTAAATGATGAATTGTTGAAACTCAAATAACCTGATTTTGTATCATTACCTTTCTGTCCTCCCATGTCAAGACAATCTCAAAGCCTCTCAAAATCAAACTAAACCATCTACCTAATTACAGTCATGGTAAAAATACACAGTATATTTATCTCTGTGGTTCTTTCAATAAATTGTTAAATACGGGAAAATGTTAAGTCATTTTTAAAAAGGCAAAAAATGCTAAATTGTGGCGAGTGAGGGTATGAGTGATTATCATCTCTGGAATACAAATCCCAGCTCTGTGCTTGCTGGCTGCAGTGGTTGAGTTCAGAAGGATGTATGTTTTATCCTTTCTGGCAGGCAGCCCTGCAAGCTGTGTTCAAGATCTGAAAGTTAAGCTGTTTTATTTCTGGCTTGTGCATCATCAACAGTAATAAAAACATGACAGACCAGAATTTTGACCTTCTTTCTCTGTGTGAAGTGAACGTGTTTCTGAAGACAGACTGTGGGCCTGCAGTAGAAAACAGTTAATTTTCTTATTGATGGTCCTAAACCAGAAGAGATACCAGGTTCTAATACAGCATTCTTATCTTTTGATAGAAAAATAAACAGTAATAAAGTCACACATTGTTACTAAAAAATGTTTGCAATAACTGTACTTCACATTCTGTAGAAGAAACTGAATAGAGTTTTATAATGTAGCATTTAATCCGCTACAAGAACTGAGAGACATGAGTGGAAGGCACAAATGCCAAGTTAACCCACCCAAAACACACCTTCAAGTGACACAAGGTGGTTTTTCATACAGTGCATGGGCAAGCTGGGGAAATCCTTGCTGCAAGGTATTGTAGCTGCAAAAAATTGACATCAGTTTAGCTAAATGGGAAAAAAGTCAATTAAAGGTTATTAAATTCAAGGAAAATGCCTTTCTTTCAGGCATTTCCTAATGCCTGAGATGTTGGAGGGGGCTCAGGGAAGCTGTCACTGTAGGTTGGGCTGTTGCAGTTTGGGTGCAGTCCTTCTGGGAGCCATTATTCCTAATGTTGCCTGAAATACCACAGCTCATTTCCATTGGGGAGGCCATAAATACCTTTAATTATTGATATAAAGATTACAACACCTCCTCACCCCTTCCTTATCCATGGATAGCTATCAGGTAACGAGGTTTTCTCCAGCCTGTCCCACTCCTTCCTAGCCCAGAAGCAACTTGGTTAATTTTTATCCATGACTAAACCAGCAAAAGAGGAGAATGGGTACAGGTATCCAGCTCAGAGAGGTGCTTGTGAGTGTTGACAATTGTTACAATAGTTCATGTCTAATGTTCTGTAAGTCTGATATTAGCTTGATGGGGTGCTGTGGTAGTGTAAAGGAAACCACTGAGGTGTGTTTGGTGTTCTGAGATTTGACTGAAGGCGATACTGAAGTTTTAATTGCTGCCTCCAGCCATCCCTCTACACTGGTCATAGAACGTAGGAGAAAACACTCTGTTGTATTTGAGGAGCTTTTCTTGTGGCTATAAATGACGGTGTCTGCTGTGAGAGGACAAGTTTCCCGCTGTTTGGAGTCTTGGACATTGAGCACTTGGCTGTACTGGTGGGACTGTTCTGGCTGGAAAGGCCCATGGAAGCACAGACACAGCTGCCAAGGTAACTGGCACTGAGGAGATTCCTCTGGGGCTGGGCTTCAGCACCAGAATCATCCATCAGCACGTGGGGACCTCAGAACACTTTGCATTTACCACCTCCTTGCTTCTTTGTTCATTCTAAAAGAGACAATTGATGGTTCGGGAGGGATGGTTAGGTTCCTAGATAAATATTACAACTCTGCTTTTATCTTCTCAAAAAGTTTCTTCCTGGATTTCATTGTTCTTAATTAAATTGGCATCAAATATTCTGACATACTCCCATTTATCTTTGGTGAAATAAACTTTGATTTTGCTGTCATCAAGACTTTTCGAAAAGTTTAGAAATGATATTCAGATTTCAGATGCCTTCTTATTGTGTAATTATCAACAGATTACTTCACCTAAGTCCTGACAGACATATTTTTTAAGTATGACTGACTGATGGACAGATTGGGAATTGCTGAATTAATGGGCACATTTCAAAGCCTTGGCAGGGCTAAGCAGTAATTACATCTGCTGAACCACTTGATAAGTTTTTGGAAGTAGCCCAGTAAAGCCATCACTGGATTTCTTGAGTTTTAATATCTTATCCTACACACTTTCATGGGTTTCTTGTAGGGCACAATCCAAAAGTTGAAATAGCCAAATACACACATCCAAACAAATCCATGGATTAAAGCTCTAAATGCATTGCAGAGCTGCCATTTAGATTTTCACATGGGTGTAATGATTTGGGGGGGACTGATTAAAAATCTAGTTCACATTTTTCAAGTTAAAATTTTAGTTTGGGGGTAATAAGGGACCACCGAAAGTGTCCACACTTGCGTGGCCTCCATAAATAAAATTATCTACTGCCAGTACAAGGGACAGAATTTGGGGTTAAATGGGTCATAATCCTGACCCAGAGCAGTTTTATGGTTTTCTGACAGGAAAGTGGCAGTTGACCAGGAGTGAGACCTGAGTGGTCTCTTCCTGACCTTCCTGCAGTGAGATTTTCAGCTTATCAAATATGACAGAAATTGTTTTCTACCTAATCTTGTCTTCCTGGGACATTCAATGGTTGATACCATGAGAAGAGTTGCCATAAAGTTGTAGGCTGAAATGTTTTTTGCAGAGGATATTCTGTGTAGGCCAAAAAAGTGACCATTCTTCCCAGTATCAGGGTGAGATTGGTAAAAGAAAATAGCCTGAAATACCCGAAAACACAGAAATTAAGTGTGCTGGCAAATAAGCCTGTATTGTTTTGAGATAGGGTTTTGTATAATCCAGAAAATTTCAAAGGCCCTGTCTGTGCTGGACACTTGAAAAAGAAGTTAGAGGTGAGAAATACTTCGGAATTATCAGTGCTGAACTAGCAATGCCCTGAATACTTCTTTCTTTGCAGCTGTTGTTGTGCTTGATATGCCCAACAGGATGAAAAATGTGTTTAAAAATAATTTGAGAATAAAATTGGCCGGTGAAGATGGTATTGCTTTTCACAATTGGAATTCAATTTTTCAGGAATGTATCACAACAAAAAAATAAAATGACAGACATAGATTGAAACAGGGTGGTTGCGCAATTCGAAGGTAGCTCTGACAGAGGGTATTTCATTTAGCTCAACCAGCCAGATTTAAGGCTGATAAAATGAATTTGAAACCAAATGAAAAGAAGCTGTCACCAAATTGAACTTGGATTACTTTCTGGAGATCTTTCAATACCTAAAACCAAGGTATTAATTTAATCGTTACAGGTATGTCTTCACCAAAAAAAAAAAAAGATTTTGGGGTTTTGTTTTGAAGAGTAGAAGTGCACAAAGAGGCTTTTTGCTAGAAAACTTCTGGTTAGGCGTTATAAAATGCCTAAAGTTAGTGATGGGTGAGTAGCAGCATTTTTAGCCAAATGAAGCTGAGCTTATCACTTGCATTTCCTTCACATAAATAAATAACTTATATAGAGGCACTTTGCTTACAGACCTGTATGTGACTGTAAATCCTCAGCTCCCAGTGGGTCTGTGAGGGTCTGTCACTGGCAGCACGTTTGTATTGCTGGGGCTGATTTTCCCTCTTTGTTCGTGGTACTTTTGGTTTAACTCCTGAACTCACCTGATTTCTGCTTTTGCTTAGTGGAACATGAGTGTAATTCATGCACTGCTGAATAACTTCTCTCAGATAAGCTGTTCAGGCCATTCTTTAAACCCATATTGTGCCTTCAGCTGCACGTCTGAGAGCAGAGCTTGCACCACACCTTTGCTGCTCTGAACTGGGTGGGTGAAGCAGCCCGGACTTTCCTTCCCACTTTTTCCTGGCTGTGGTCAGGCAACCAGAGTTTCTGTGCTGGCACCTGGAAGGTGGAGGTTCTTGTCTCTCTTGCCCTTCTGTAATGCTCAGTATGACCTGTTCCGGGACAGGATCGACCAGAATGCAAACAAGATAAGGAAAAATTACCTTTTTGTCCTTCAGTTTTATCTGTTGGAGGGAAGGTCTTGTGGGCAGTGGGTGAGAGTGTTACACATAAAGCTTTTGGTAGAGTGTATAAATGATTTATTGGCATTTTGACCAATAACAGATTTCTGAGTGCTCCAATAATATTCCTATGACTTATCTATCAAGTTGCTAATATTTTAAAACTAAATACTCTTTCTCATGTAAAATAAAGTTGTATTTCCCTTCATATAAAAGAGGTAAGTCCCATTGCTGCTTTCATTGTCTCATTTTCCTTACTGTTGTATGTTTGCTTTCTTCTTTCATATATTCTTCCCCTTTTGTTTCATATGTACCTAAAAAAAGGTACATATCTCTGTATACTTCAGTATGGACTATTGTTTAATTTTAGACTCCTTATCTGCTGTATTAAAAGAATTTCACCCTTCACTAGCTTAGTATGGACAAAGAAATTATTTTTCCCTAATACAAATTTCTCCGAAGGCCAAACCTATTGAATGTAATGAGAGAAAAAAAAAACCCAACAACTTTTCTGGGGTGTATTGTGTGATTCATATCATAAAGTTTCATTTTTAGTTTCACCTGTAAGCTCATTATACCAATAACAGGATTGAGAGTCAAAATGTGACATCTTTGTCTTATGGGATGGCACCTATTTGGACAAGAAATGGCAATGAACAGAAGTCTCCTGGAAAACTGTGGTTAAATATGAATATGAAACATTAAGAAGGATTTAGTTTTTATAGATGTATTCACTTGTAATTGTTATGGTAACAAAGAATTTGAAAATATGCATTGATATGTTGCATGTCAGAGATGCTGACAACTGTGTTACTAAATAAGAAAACAGTATGCTCAAAAATAAATACCTTTTTTTAATGTTGCATGGCAGTAAAAGGACTGAGTATATCACCACAGGTTTGCATGTCACATATTTGGTTTATACTGTGAATTTAGTTCTGGCTTTCTATAAATTGATACGTAATCTTCTCCTTACTGTATGGGCATAGATACTCCAGGGAAGAATGCGGATTTTCTTGTAAAATGGTTATATTTTTAGCTGTGCAAAGGGACTGTGGGTGGGATGAATCAAAGGTGTCTGTGAAATAGGGCACAGGAGTAGGACCCAGGAGCCCTCACTTCTCTTCCAGTTCAGTTTTCCCACTGGTGCAACAGGGAGGAACTTCCTAATTCTGCTCCTCAGTTTCCCACTTGGAGCTGATCACACTGCCCTTACAAAACGCTTCACAACTGAGTATTTCTAGGTAAGAAGTTGCTCTAATTATTATTTTATTTTTAAGAGACTTGCTCCTACACAGTAAGTGCAGTCCAGGCAGAGTGATGGAGCTGTTACCTGTGGGATACTGCAGGCTAAGGATACATTTCATTTAACATCCACTTTTATTATACACTGTACACTCAGCTGTATTTTTTTTCTTCCTCTAAGGAGAAGTGATAGGGAACATAAGAATACAGGAATGGTCTGTAGAGATAAGTGTATTGCAATTTATTCTGCTGTTACTGGCACTGAATACTGGAGCAGATTTACAAGTGGAATTTGCGGAGGGAAAAAGTTATTATTGTCCCCATCTGTAAGGAAAACTGGTGCAGTGATTTGGACTGTGTGACATAATTTAAATTCGCTTTCCCACTCTGTTGCATGTTTCCTGGGTTTCCTTAAGTTGCTTTTCTTCACAGTGCACTTCTCCATCTGTGAATTGGGACTAATGGAATTTTCCTCCAGAACATGCAGTGGTTGTAGAACTGGGCTCAGAAAAGTGGAGGGGCTCTGGTACTGCATCCTCAGGGCCATGAGGCTCTGAAAGGCAAGAGAAACTTCTGAAATAACTTAAATGAGCTGAGTTTAG
Source organism: Atrichornis clamosus (assembly GCA_013400975.1). NCBI lineage: Eukaryota > Metazoa > Chordata > Aves > Passeriformes > Menuridae > Atrichornis > Atrichornis clamosus. Next base: position 186,275 of record WBMZ01012310.1, read on the forward strand.
ACGCTCTGTGCCTGGGGTTGGAAGTATGCAACAGAGAAACGGGACGAGGGAGACTTCTGGATGAAGAGTCAGTTTTTTCTTTCATTCAGAAATCTCCCACAAACTGTCCTGGGCCCAGTTTTTGTGGCCACTGCCGTGGTTTATGAAGTTAGAGGTACAAAATCTGTTCCTAAATAAAAAATTCATGCAAAAGGAAATATGTTTTTTGAGGAAGAATAAAGTGTAAACGTTAAATTTGCTGAAAAAGCATATGGAGAAAAATGAAACTCACATGGTAAAATCAAATGCTCGACATTTCCTCAGAAAATCCCTTATAAATTACACATTTAACTTGTGGAACACTTACACCAAAAATTACCACCTCTGATTCACAATAGTCAAAATGAACAACTTCTGTACTAAATAGCAGTCAAATGTTATTTGAAAGAGCTGATACACAGTATATTAAATAACAAAGATGCTGACACAGCCTTAACTGTAGTAGTTCTAATTACTGCACTACACCATGTTATATTATTTCACATGGCATAATTTAGTGTATCTTTCTTTGTCAGTGTATTACTCATCATTTTACAAATTACAACTCTTTTATAGGAAGGTAATTCATACTTGGACATAGTGCTAAAATGATGGAGTGTTTTTCTTTTTTCTCAATCACTGATCTTTCAAACTTTTGCATTTAGCTGTATTAATCATGTTTATTAGCCAAGTGTTGTCATAAAGAATGGAATTTCTCTGTTACTTTCATATTCAATTAAAATGGTTTTTTGCTTGCTGCCTCTATCTGCTGCACTCCAATAATCTATTTACTTATTCTAATTGAGATTTTTGTTCACAAATTCAAAATAAAATCAATACTGCAGTTACATGTTTTTGTAACAATCTATAATATGAGTGTGGGGTGTACCTGAGAGGGGACTGATCTTAAAATACCTTCAAACTCTAGAAATGTTCAATCTAAGTGCTTTTAGGTGGTTTGTTTTGTGCACCAGATGTATTTTGGAATTCACTAACATGGTCTACTTAACTGCTGTTTAAAGGGAATTTGTTATTCAAGTGTGTAATGCTGAAAAAGCCACAGTCTGTGAAATTGCTGCAGAACACTGTGTCTTCAGAAGGCCAGAGATTCCAGACATCCAGTACTCAGTTTTCTAGACTTCGTGTTTGTTGGAGACAGTAATTACTATGCATAATAAACATCCAGACTCCTAAATTTGAATACCTGAATATTGATGACTTCCAAGCACAGCCTATGCCTGGCTCATTTAACCCAGCAGAGTGAGGGTTTCCACGTGGGGCCTCCCCAGGGTCCAGCCCAGCAGTGGAGGGGAAGCTGCTGAAGCTCAGAGGTGACAGAGCAGGAGGATAAATGGTTGTGAACCCTTCAGGGTGGATCTCAGCTGGAATGCTGGGGACACTGGAGGGAGGGAGTGGCCGAGTGACTCCAGCAGGACTGGCAGTGCAGGGACCTGAGAGCACAAGGGTGGACACGGACACAGTCTCTGGCAGGGGCTGGGTGGCCTCGTGTCCTGTGGCAGCAGGAGATTGTGGCTCAGTGTCTCAGATGCTCCCAGTCTGATAACTTACTGAATCGTGACTGATGTTTACTTACGTGTTTTCATCCTCAAACATTTAGCTTCTTCTCTTGCCAGAAACCAGTGTTATGAAGGTAGGTGATACTGAAAGTTTCTAAAAATAATTTTTTGCCTGGTGCAGATTTACTAATTTTTAAAAAATTTTTTTTTTTAAATTCAGGTGTAGGTTCCAGGTGCTGTGCTCGTGCCAGGTGCTCAGCTGTGGTAAAAGAGCACGAGCTCGTTGCTAACCAAGCAAAATGTCTCTAAATAGAGATACATGCCATTCATGGATTGTGTTACCCTGTGTTGCAGGTGGCAGTGAATCCTCCTGGGATAAAGACAAGCTGCAGTCTCCCATTACGACGGGATCCCAGCACAGCATTGGTCACCCCACACTGTCAGGGCAGTCGAGCCTTGGGAGTGCACACCCTCTCAGTCCTCTGCAGCAGAACCACCTGCTCACCAACAGTACGTACTGGGCTCCCGCTGGGAAAAAGGAGTGCCTGGAGCCCTGCTGGGAGCTGGGCTGGCCTTCCTTCCCAGCCTCCAGGAGGTGGGCAGACCGTGGGAGGCACACCAGTGTCGGGAGGGCCCTGTTGGCTGCACTGGCGCCTCTCGTCCGAGCCACCCGCTGGGATCAGGCCGAGTCCAAGTGACTGTTCCCTCTTGGAATAGTCACCCACTGCTGGGTTTGGGACTGCCACTCTTTAGTTGATGTTTCCATGGGCTGGATTGAAAGGAAAAATAATCATAGAGTTGCTTAAAATTTTAGCTATGTGAGAAAAGTCTCCTCCAACTGAAAATGTTGACCACCAAAAAAAACATAGGAGCAAGGAATAAATGCAACATGTCCAGTTAAAAGTGAGCAATCCCTCTGCCTTTTTTTTTTGCCTGGCACCTGCCAGGTGTGGGCAAGGTGATCCATTGAACCTAGCTATCCGAAACAACTGGAATAAAATGACACAATTTGGATTTGGAACTTAGAGCTCCCTTCAGAGCCATCTCTTTTATTTCCCTTGGGAAGGGAGCAGGTGGGAAGTCAGCAGTTCCCCTTCTTTGCACCTGAAGAGGGAAGAAAAGGAAGGGAAAGATACTCCAAAATAGCTGTTCAGGATTAGTATTTTAAAAATTAGTGAGGACTACAGTTATCCCAACTGTTGGTGATGGATGAAGAGTGAAAAGCTCATTATTTATGAACTCCTGTTACTTGTTTAAGCTCTTCATCCTCGAAGTACTCAAAGTTTGTTTTTGGTGTTAGTTTTAGTGGATGTGTGACATTTCTGGCTCCTTACACAATTTTAGGAGCAGTCAGTTCAGTGCTACCTCTGTTGAGCCCCAGACTTGAGCAAGTCAGAGCTGTTGAAATGACTCCTACAAAAAGAGTCTGCTTTGTTCATGGGAAGGTGTGGACCTGAGCATTTTGAGTTAAGTGTCAGTAGTTAAAAATCACCAGGTCATAGGACTCAAATTCTCTGTAATTTATCCTTTCATTTTGTATTTTTTTCAAAATTCAGTACCTGGATGTATTTTATATACAGGCATATTGTGTTCTTTGCTCCTAAGGATAATTTCCAGTAGATTTTATAATAGGTGAGTGTCTCAAGGCTATTAAAGTTTACTGGATGTCAGCCATTATGCCCAATGATTTGCAAGTGCAGGATATATTTTCCTCATAGTCCTCCGAAATGTTTGACGGATTGTGTCTTAAAACTGGTGATGTGCTGTTAAATTCAGTTTGTAGTTTGCATTTAGTTTGCATGTCAATTGGACTTTAAGTAGACATACAACTCAATGTGGCCAGATGGTGTCTGGGAGTTTTGGAACTCTATAGAGGATGAGGAAAGATTATTGGGCTGTTAAGGGAGATCTGCAGGGGAACAAAGACTTATGGATGCAGGCACTGAAGGGGATTGTCAGTGTGGTTTGAAGTGAAGGGAGATGTATGTGGGCCTTGCTTATTGCCTATCATAATTAATATTGGAGTGGATCATCATATAAAATACAGAGTGAGTCATTAGACATCCCAATTGTTGATCATGATATACTCATGTGAAACAGAAATAGTGTGGGAGCTGGGAATATTGCAATTCTGCCTTTCCTGGTGGGCACAGTGGTGTTTTTATATCACTGGAGTCAAATTCTATAGGAATAACATCAGCTCTATCAGTCAGTGGTATTTTATTGTTCGTTCTGTCATACACCAAAGTGGTGTCTGGCCTTCTACTTTAAAATATTTAGGATAGAGCTGAAAGTTAAAAACCTTTTAGCAGTAAAGGATTTCAATAGCCTACAGTTATGACTAGCTATATGCTTGTGTTATTTAATACTTGTACCTGAATTTTTTGATGAGGATTTCTAATCTAAATTTCATTTAGAAAAATGTTAAAACATTTTTGTCTGGCAGAATGAGTCCTATTTTTTGTTCTGAAAAAATAATCTTGGATGCCCTAAAGTAGCTATCTTCAAGTGATCCCTCCAAAGAACTCTTGAATGCACAATAACCTGGAACAATTTTTTCAGTGAATTGATGTCTTGCTCTTGCTTTCCATTGCCGTCATTACTAAATACAAGAAGTAATACACATGCTGAAATGGATATTGATGAAGTATGAGAATCCAATTCTTGCTAGCAGTAACTTCACCTTTTTGGCAATGTCAAGATCTGCAAGTGGGTCCAAATAAATTTCATACCTTCTTAAATTGGTTTATATCCATAGCAGAAGACAATTTAAAGTGACATTTTGAAAATCAAAACCTCTGGCAACAATTTTAACCTCTCATTACACGTTCCAGTTCACAGACTTTCTGTACAGTAGTTCAGTGGAGTCTATAGGCCAAGCCACAGCCTCCTGGATTCAAGAAATAGTCTGAATATAACAGTCTAGTCTTAGATTGCTATGTGAGGAGGATAGAGGGGTTGGTAGGAGTGTACTATCAGATAAAATTACTGATAAATACTCACCTGATATATTGGACAATACACAAACTATATGCGTGTTCTGTGGTCTTTTTATTCCTCTTGTTAAGGAGACCACTGAACGCGTGCAGTCCTGTATTCCTTGTGTGTCACTCCACAGCTGCGTGTCCCTTTCCCCAGTACAAACCGGCACAGGTTACAGAGGATGCAGGGGCAGCTGCTCCCTGTGGAACGGCCGGCGCTGGGCGGGAGCAGTGGCCGTGGCGGTGGGCTGCAGGCCCTGCCGTGTGCCTGCGTGACGTGGCCGTGCTCTCCCCAGGGATAGACCTGCCCTTCATGATGATGCCGCACCCCCTGCTCCCCGTCAGCCTCCCCCCGGCCTCGGTGGCCATGGCCATGAACCAGATGAACCACCTCAACACCATCGCCAACATGGCAGCGGCGGCGCAGATGCACAGCCCCCTCTCCAGGGCAGGGGCCTCGGTCATCAAGGTAAGGCCTCTCCCTCACCCGAGCAGCACGAGCTGCTCCTCCTGCCTTGCAGAGCGTTCCCAGTGGCTTCCTTAGGGAGGATGAGGAGGAGGCAGTGAGTTCCTGCTGCTCCCGGTGCTGCCTCGGGGTGAGCAAATAACCCACCCCTGCAGCCAAGTCTGATCTACCAGTAAATCTGTAATGTAATCAAAAATGGGCGCTAACACTCCCTACAGGCTAGAGGAAGAAGTGTGCTGTTTCTGTGAAAGCTCAAAAACTTTTTATTATTCTAGGTCAAACTTAATGTTATACTTAAGAGAAAATGCTGTAGACAGAAATTCTAGTGTGGTGCAAATTCGGAACAGGTAAACAGCAGAGAAAGCCATCACGAATACCTTCGTGAGGCTGAAGAACATGGCAGGAACTCCAGTGCAGTGCAAATCCAAAACAGGTGAATAGCAGAGAAAATCATCACAAGTACCTTAGTGAGGATAATCTCTGGTAGCCAAACCTGAGCTTCCTTCTGATTCATTAAACTGTGTTTGTATTTTTAAAGGCTTCTCGTGGTTTCTCCCAAGCAGGTTGTTTAGAAAATTTCATGCCTATGTTGAGAGCTGATGTCCTGCCACACACTCAAAAATATGTTAAACAAAGAAATTTTCAAGGTAGAAGTGTTCAGGATCAGTTCATGTGAAGGGTTGGTACTGTGGGTTTCTCTAAAACACAGTGTGTCCACTTTCTACTGAGCAAAAATGAAAGGTGTTACCAGTCTGACTTGTGTGTGTGTTTGCATGCACGTGTGGATTTCTTGTTGGCAAAATAAAATGTTGTCAGCTTTGAAAGTTCATTAGTTCAGTCCATTTTTCTTTGGGTTTAAATATATGAGTCTACAGAACTATCTGTTCCTGAAAGTAGATGTCTTTTTATTTCAGTATTTATGCTCATTTATACACTTGTATTCCTGCCACTCTGGAATCTTGAGTTCTGAGTTTGCTTTATTCTAACAACTCTCACTGTTTTGCTGAACTTAACCTCTCGTATCTTTATTGTAAAATACCATAATTATAAAGTATCATTATTTTATCATTGAGAAAGTTACTGTTCCAGGCCAATTGTGAGAATATACTAGAGTTGTGTTGTACTTCCTTTTGTCAGAGGCTGCTGCAGCAGGAAATTTTGTTTCTAAATTAAGCAGGGAAAGAAGCTCATAATACCCAGCCACGTGTTTACTGTTCATGCCTGTATGTCCTGAAATCAGCATCCTTCCAAGGGAGACAGCAAATCTCTCCTGTCACACCACTGCAGCATGAAATACTACATCCCTCTGTTGTTGAGGTTCTGGAGGGGTTTGTTTTGCGTTTGGTTTTCTTCCTGGCCCTGAGCATCTCCAAAATTACTTCAGGTTGCTTTTCTTCTTTACCGAGAGTCCACTTCCAAATCAGGGCAAATTTTGTTCTGAATATTTTGGGTTTGTTTCCTTTTTTTTTTTTTTTCTTGTATTCTGGGAGGCTGGGAAAATTCAGGGGAAACATTTCCCATTAGACACTACTCAGGATTAAGATCTGTAAAAACTTATCATCATTGTATCTGCACAGTTGTTGACTGGGTGGGGAAAACATCCTTCTCTGATGACTAACTGTTCATTAGTTAATGCAAGTCACTAAATTGTTAGAAATTAGTTGAGGTTCCATTCATTTCACTCCTTAATCTTTTCCTTACCTGGTCAGAAACCTCTCGAGAAAACCCTAACTCTGACACAGCAGTGGAATATTGGTAGCAGCAAGTAGACTGCAGAAGCTTTGATTATATTTTAAATGCTACCAGCATGTCAAAATGAAGATTAAATATGTATTTATGAACAATGTAATTCAATCTGCAGATTTTGCAAGCAGTCAGGTTCCAGGGTGTTACTTAGCAGGCCCTTGCTGATGTGAGTTACTCATTTACAGCTATTTATTCCCCAACACCTGCACTGGAGGATACGCAATATCTCCACAGCAACAGGAGGTCTCCCAGCACTCTGGTGGGAATTATTTCCTAGAGGAAATAATGCACCAGTAGGAGGAAATGCAACCAGGAGGAAAATGCACCAGTAGCCAACGTGACAGAGGCAGAGTGTGCATCCTTTGCTGTGTTCCTCTCACCTGTCAAGTGGTGCTGCATCTTTCTCTAGTTTGTTCTGAGTGTTGAAATTCTAGATGAATTTGGTTACAGTGTGAGGCTCCTTTTGTCCTTTTTTCCCTCATGTACAACCATCCAGCACAGAATGATGCAGTTAACGTGAAATTCTTGTGCAAAATGAAACATGTAAAGGAAAGCGTTGCTGCTCCTGCTGTCAGTAATACTTTTATTTTAAGACATTATTTAAGTGTATTTAATAAGTACAAAACATGACTAGTTTCCAATAGAATGCAATCCCAACATCATATTGGTACTTAAAATGGGAGAAATGAATCGAATATGTTGAGTGTGTGTCTGTTTCTGTACTCTGATGACTAAAATACCACTTGGCCTGTTTTCTATAGGTGTGAGAATCAGCTGCTTTATAAGGTTTTGAATGAAGTCATTATGCTTTTTATATCACGTTTGCCATTTAGAACTAAGCTGTTCTACCAAGATATGCATGATCAGCAAAGTTAACATTTAGTGCTCCAGAAAGAAATGTCATAACTATGAAACTTGATTTCTTCCTGACAGGAACACCATAAATTAGGGAGGCACAATGGCCAGGCTCACAAAACCTTCTTAGCCATCTATAACACGATGTGATGTGATTATAGCAGCACCAGCAGCACTGTAGCTGCAGGTCTGGCAGGGCCCCTGTGATAAATCCAGGCTTCCAGGGATTTACTGCACATCAGAAGGAGCTTGCTGTGTTTGAAACTTGACTCAAATGACTCTGTATTAGAAGAATCTGTGTTATTGAGGGTTTCACATGGCAGAAGCAAAATTTGACTGCCAACACTGACTTCACCACCCACTCTCTTCTCCCTCTTGTGTCCAGTGTCCTGTTCGTTCCTTTTTTTTCCAGAGCTGTTCTTCAGCTGGACAAGCTGTGCCATCCAGGAATGGCCTGGGTGTCAGATTAGGACCAGTCTGGGGTGGAACTTGGCTGAGTACACTTGAGTCATGGTTTGGGCTGGACAGAGAATGCTCAAGGCCAGGCTGGAGCTCTGAGCAGCCTGGTCTAGTGGAAGGTGCCCCTGCCCATGGCAGGGGTGCAACGAGGTGACCCCTAAGGTCCCTCCCAACCTAAGCCAGTCTGTGATTCTATGAAATGTAGCAGTTTACTGACATCCAATAATCTTGTTCCTGAAACTCAGAAAAATTTGCTTAGTGACAATATTTTCATGTCTTCAGAAGCAAAGTTGGATGAGCCCTTGATAGAAAAGTGAGAGGATTTTTCACTGAAGTTTGTAGAACAGCTCAGCTCCAGAGAGCAGAGACTACATAACGTGAAGATTTTTATTTTACAGGGGACCTGTAACAAATGCGACCTAATGTGACTAAAAGCATACTCGTTCGTACAATTTCAGCCAAAAAGCAGGGAGAGGGTGGGAGGCTGGAAGGCTGACAAGAGCCAAGTTTCTGGAGCTGTGACAATGAGAATCTTTGACTGTTCTCCCAAAGGCCACTTTCGCAGATGTCCTTGGAAACAGGCTGGTGGGAATTGCTGTGGTTAGGCTGAGCTTGGAACTGGGGGAACCAAACCCAAACCAGGGGCCTTAAGCTGCTCCTTTTGTGTTAGATAGGAGAAGAGTACTGAGAGTAATGAGGCAAGATTTTATCCCAAAGATTTGAGACTCTCTTCTCCCAGTTTTTCCTTGCTTCTCATTCTATGCACCTGACAGTTTTTGTGCTCTCCTTGCTCCTCTTGCTCACGTCTCACCCCCTTCCTCCTCCATCCCTCCTCCTTGTGCTCCCTCCCTTGCCTTCAGAGCTGCTGAGGGATGTGCTGCTTCTGAGTAGGAGTAGTTCTGAAAATTGGTTTCCTGTTGTCCATTTTTCTTCTCTTGTCATACCCTCATGCTTGCTGTATTCCTACTTTTCTCTTATTCTTTCAGCTCTTATCCAGGTCCCAGTTAGGAATAAATGGCACTTTTGTTGAATGCAAATGGGAAACACAGGGAAAAAAATTAAATGTAACTCAAATTTAATTTGAATTAAAAAAAAAAATTAAGCATTTTTATTTTCATATTTCAGAATTCCTTGAGACTTTCACCTCAGTGTACTTTAGAACCTAATCTAACAAACAAAGCATTATTTGTACAGTGGGATCTAGACATGCACTAGAGATTTTTGAGTCTCCTTCTCTTGGAGTTTTGTTTTTCTCCTGATTTTGTGGGATTGCTAAGGCGTTTGTAAAGAATGTATATGACATGATTTTACATTCCCTAAAGAGAATACAGATGGGCTGTGTAATTATTGCTGAGAGGTGCTATTTTCTGTGTGCTCTGCAACTCACATACATAATACTTACCTGACAGCCAGAAAAATGTGGCCATCTCAGAATACTCTTCTCACAACAGAAACATTTCCCATTACAGAATTTATAACATATTTAATTTCATGTCTCCCTCTGCATTCAATCCATTATGAATTGTTTTCAACATTTATAAAGTTAAACTTCTCTACAATGTATGTCATTTACCTCATTACTAGATTTATTCTGTCCTGTTCCATAGCACGTGTTCATTGCTGGAATGGGACTGGGATGTGTTAGAGCAGTGATGTGTGAGACACAGAAGTTTGTTTGCTTCTTACAGAGTTAATTTTTGTGGCTACATTTGAGGTGAAGGAGAAGTGAGTGTGCTGGTTTGTATCTTTTTAATCAGTGATTCAGAGGAATTACTCCATTGGGAGGTGTTCGGATCCCTTCAAACTGCATTAAATACCCTTCTCATCTTCTCCTTTGGAGGGAGGCATATCCTTCTCCCTGCAGTGCCAAGAATGCCTGCCTCCTTGCCACCCTCACTGATGAGTTTTAAGCATTGAATACTTATTTTAAACTTCCAAGTGGAAAAGCAATCCAATCAGAAACATCTCTCTTTTTTTTTTTTTTTTTTTTTTTTTTTTTTTTTTTTTTTTTTNGCAGAGCTTGCAAGGGAAAATTGTTAGGCCAAGCACATATTAGCTCTTAGTTCTGGCTCAGATCTTTTTAGTATTGGCTTAGTCATTTGCATTTGTCCTTACTAACTAATATGGCTCTAACGTGGATGAGATGCAGCATTATCATCATTAGTCCTGGGAGGGCCTTTCCTCCCTTCCATGGCAGCACTGGGTGAAAGGATTCAGGACAGGGGCAGAAGTACAAAGTTCCCACTGCGAGGTCCCTCCCAGTTTCAGGCACTGTTGTGCTCTCAAAGTAAAATGTAAAGATCTTAATCCAGGAGTGAAGGTTTCCATGGCTGTCCCAGTGACTGCTAATTTAAGAACTGGGGAAGAAGGCTGCTCCTGTTTGGCTCCTTCCCAACACCATCTGATTAGCTGCACTCCTCTGTTTGGCTGAGCAGCTGGCAATTAATGGATTGATAGGAAGTAGTCACGAGGTAATGGAATTAGTGAGTGAACATCTGGTATTAAAATCAGTAAATGCAGGAGTTTTTATGATTTCTTAAATTCGGTGGGAAAATAATTGCCAGTTGACTACAACTGAAACAACTCTATGTACACAGTGAAAGAAAAAACTGCATTTTAAGTGGCAAAGTACATGTTTTAAGCGAATGACTTCTCAATACACTGCAAAAGATGAATGGGATCCAGCTGGCTTTCAGACACACAGATCCTATCTTAGTTTTCAGACCAGCTGTTTACCTTGTTCATCTCCAGTACCTACAGCAAGCAGAGGTGCTATAAGTAGCTCAGAAGACCAACAAGTCACCCACAGTCTTTGTGTGTGCTCATTTCCAGGGTGGAATGACTCAAAATGCAAACCAAGCTGCTCTGCTCTAGCCCAGAAACAGTGGCTGTGACCATGCTGTTTCTTGTTGGCATCAGTTCAGGTGTAGCACAGCTCCTGCTTCCTGTGTCAGGAGTATTCTTTTTCCTGGAAAAGCTTACATTCCCATTTTATATTCCTTTTCTCAATAATCCATCAGTTAAGGACTGTAAACTTCAGAACACTATTAAAAACGTGCTTGTTATTAGAATTCAAACAGCATTAGTATCAACTAAGGTCAATTGGAAAGAAATATGTCTTAATATTAACTAAAATAAGTAAGCGTTAGCAATTCAGTTCTTTGCTGGCTGAAATGGTGAATTGTGTTAAGTTTTCTCATTCTTGTCACTTACTGAGGGTGGGATTCAGCCAGGGAGGAGGGAGCAGAGGTACCACAGCAGGGTGCTGTGGCTGGAGGTGAGGAAGGCTGCAGCAGTCTCTGCCTCTGCCCTGCCTTCACAGACCCCTCCAGGGAAGTCAGACTCTGGTTTCTGGAATATTTTTGTAACTGTGCAGACCATTCTGAGAATATGAATGTTTTGGCAGCCACTGGGAAGTCGAGGTGTGGCACCATAACCATGCCAGTGGGGAACCCGTGTGCAAGAGCAGTGTTGGGATTTTTTTCCTGCCAGAGCTCTGCTTTTCCAACATGGCCAACATCAGCTCAAAATCTTCCTTGCAATACTCGGAAACTCTAATCTAGGCCTAAAACCAGTAGAACCTCCATTTTTCCTTCCTTTCCATTTCGTTAGAGAGGCTGAATTGCAGCTCTCCTGCCACTGCAGAGCCCTGTACAGTAGAGCAGCAGCACCTCAATTAAATATGAAATATCAAGATAAATGTCTGAATAAAATATCCAGGACTCAGACAAACTTCCAAAACCTGCTTGTCAGCAGTGAAATGCCATTAAATCCTGTAGGAACTCATTAATAGATTAACATTTGGAAGAGTAATTACAACTACATTAGAACTAAGAATAAAGAAAAAGGAGAATCAAGCAGCATCATTTCTCTAAACTCTTGACATAAAATGAAGATCAATACTATAAAAGAATCATAGGTAATGAATTAAGGTCAGGGTGATTATGTCAAAAATAGGTAAGCTCTTCATCTATATTTCAAATAAAATCAGTGTGGATACAAATACTGTGTAGTGTTCCATATGTTGGTGTGGAATATCACCTCACAGGGAGTGGAAGAGGGAAACTGAGCTGAAATCAGGGATGTACCTGGAAATTGGGTGGGTTCATGACTTCAGTGCCGTTAAGCTAAATCACAGCTAAAATTAACAATGTCAAGGTTTGTAGCTACATTTTCTGAGGCAGAGCAAGACACTGATCTTTAGTGAGACAAATATATTACCCTTCAAGAGGATTAAATACTGGAAAAGTCCTTTTTGAGAATTTATGTTACAGCTCCGTAAAGGAAGGAAAAAAGATGAGATAAAGTAGGTACTATAGGTAGATAAATAGGTGAGATATTGAGGAATGTTTTCATTTTTCATAAATTTCTCACAATCTGTACAATTCTTAGGTATAATTCATTAAATTATAACCTGGAATATGAATATTGCTAATTTATGAATAGGAAGAAATACAAAGGGGGAAAATACGAGTTTATTTAGAAATGCTTCTCTGTTACTGTGAGTTTACCTAGTGTGGAACCAGGCTGCCCTGCAGTGTGCAGGGGGAACAGAGCCATTTTCAAGGGGGAAAAAAGAAAAAAAGGAAAGTAACAAGGTTGTAAAACACATAGATGACAAATAAAATGAAGTCATCAACGTGTAAAACAAAATGTTAAGGTTTTAGATTTGCAATTTCCCTATTTAAATGCCCTCATTGATTTGTTACAAATACTGTTAACCCTGTGTTTGGAAAACGGTGAGGACATTATCACTTGTGTTCTCATTTGTAATAAAATAGATTAACTTGCTGTGAAATTTTAACTAGGCTGAGACACAACAGTAGCTACCTAATGAACCAGAGCACATTGCTGTTAAGTAGCTAAATAGATGCATGCTGATTACAGGACTGAAAAATGGATCTGTTTACTAGCAAAAGAAGACTCTGTTCATAGCATTATCCATTATAGTAGGAAAATTCAGCACCACATTTCCCCACAAACATTGAGAAATGGACAATTTCTTGTTCCATGTGCAGCCCCACAGGATGATATTCTATCCTCATTTGTAGCACACAGGATACAGAGGGAATTTCAGCTCCTTTGTTGCTTATAGGGCAAACTGGCTTCTCTGTGTATGTAAATTGGTGTAACTGGTAAGACATTAGATGACATAATCAACTAATGCTCTTAGAAAGTGATTCACTGTGTGATTAAGAGTGACATTATTATCTGACACTTTTACTTCTGCCTGAAGATTTCAAACCAAGACCGTGAGTTTGAAGGCAAATTACTCGAAGCAGAGATGATTTTATAGTGAGAGACAATGGGAAATGCAGTTACCAGAAGGAGCTGGAATACTTTGCTTTTCCAAATCATCAGCTTTTGAATTACTCAAATAACTCCCATTTAAGATGACATATATGGCTGTTTGTGTGATATCTAAGTGTTAATTCCTAGTCATATTTGTTCATAGGGTTTTTTTGCAGAACAGTTGGCATGTCCTCTCCCTGGCTATTCATTTTCATGGTTGCAGTAGACAATGAAATTTACTTAAACTATGCACTCTTCTGTAAAGTTAATCATTTCAGAATGATACCCTAATTGTAAATCGAGTGCTCTTTGCGGTAAAAAGAGAGGAAATAGTGCCAAAGAGGACTGTTAAAAGTGAAATCCAGGCAAATGAAATTACAGTCAGAGTTGTAACCTGTTAGCAGGAACCTGTTTGGAAGCTGTTATTTGCACAGAGGTAAAAAACACGTGGGATTTATAGCCTTAGGATTGCATGTACATGATTCACCATTGTTTCGGACAGTACTTTCGGGGAAGGAATGTGACTTTTGAAAGCAACTCAGTGAGCAACACATCCACAAAGTCCTGACTCCCTTTTACTCTTCTGTTCGTCTCAGCAGCCTCTAAACCCTCTCTTGTGGAGTCCAAAGGAAGAGAACACAGGAGACTTTAAGATCAGTGACTTGGACATTTTTTCCCCCAGAATTTGAAAATTTATTTGCATAAAACCATTCAGTTCTCAAAATTTTGAAAACTTGTGACTGAACGTAATAGACTGCTATCTGTTAAATATTAGCATTAACAGTCTCCCTTTAAGCTCTATTAGTTATTGTATGTTCATTAAATAACAGATAATGAGTGAAACTGATCCACTGAGGATTAACAGCTATGTAATAGATACAAATCTGTTATGATTTTGAGGCTCAGTTGTTATTTAATGTACAATAACTGTCCTATTAAAACCACATCCAGTGCCACGTTCTCAGCTGGTCTGATTGGAACAGGGAAATGCCATCCCATGATCTGAGGATCCAATCTCATGTTCCCTTTGCAAAACTCTCAGAAGTGTCTGTAAATACAGAGATGTGGCTTAGAGAGATGGCTCTAATGGGTAACACAATATTCTTGTTGATCTTGCTGCCAGGGTAGTTAATGAATTGCCCTGATATGTCCAAACAGCAGCTTTTATGTCAGCTATTTATAATGGAAAAACTATTGGGAACCACCATTCCCTTCCCAAAGCTACATTACTGATTTAGGATTCTGTCTAGAAAGCGGCATATAAAGTTCAGGTGCTATTGAGTTTATTTTCCAAAGCACACAGTAAATTGCCACCAAGCAGCCAGATTGAATATTCCTAATGAAACATCTTTAGAATAGGTTAGAAAGGAGGCAAAATGGCAAATTCCTTTGGGACAGCTTTCCCAGATTAACTGTAATTATGATTTTTAGCAAGGTAGAGGCAAGAGAACTTAATTTTTAAAAAAAAGTAATATTTCAGTTCTGGGCTTCCACAGGGAGCAGCTTATGGCCAGGGATGGGGGCAACTCCAAAGGTTCAGTTTTTGGAGTTCTGTAAATTCAACCATCTCCTTTTTAGTGTCTCTTCCTCAGAACTACGCCTTAAAGGACTTGCAACATCTTAAGACATAGAAGGGGTTTTAAGAGAAAAGTATCTAGAGTATCTCAGGCCGTGATTGTCCCTAGCAGAAGATTCTCATTTTTTGTTGGTCCTGGGAACAGGAATGAAGGGCACTGGAATTTTTAATTAAAAGTATACGCGTGGAGACAATGAGTTGGAAGGATCTCAAGTAGTTTTACAATGTCTTGCCTGAAGACAGGATGAACTATGACTTACGCCATGCTTGTCTGACCTGTTCCTAAAGATTTTTACTGATGAAAATTCCATGGAATCTTCAGGCAATTTGCAGGTATAGATACACAGAATTTCAGAATTGAATTTTGCTACTTTTTTTTTTGATTTCTCGTCCTTTTTGTTTTCTCCTTACCTCACGTACTCTCTCTGTATATTTAAATTAGAGGTTAATTTCAAATTTTCACGTGCGTATATACACATAAGAATTTGCAGGCAGACTCTTGTTTTGGTTAGGCAGTGGTGTGTTTTATGCAAGAGGGAAGTTCTTCCCAGTGCCACAGCTTTTATCATTTGTCCAAGTGCTACCCTGAGAAGATATTGATGTAATTTATTCAGGTTACAAATTACAAGTACAGATTCTAATTATAATTTGACTGCATTTAGTTTAGTCCAACTCTCAATGGTTTATTTGAAATATGACTCATATATGGCAATCTTACTACCTGTAGATTAAAAGAAGTTTGTGAAAGCAACATGAAAGAATATTCTGCATATTCCTATGTGTGAAAAGCTTTGAACATAAAACGTTGCCAACAAAAAAAAGGTGGCAAGTGATAAGCTAAGCTCAGACACACTGCTTGTAGAAGACTCTGTTGGTTTTGGCTATGGGTGACTGCTCTTAAGACGTGAGTTCTGTTCACTGTTTATCACAGAAAGACCATTTGTTACCGTTACTTCCAAGCCAACTTCATTATTTTTGGGGTTGAACTTCAACGCGGAGGGCGAGTCACTTTGCACAGATGTTGTTTTGCTTCTGTTTGAAGGAGAGGATCCAGGACAGCCCTTCCCCGGCGCCGTCCCTGGAGGACAGCCAGCGGCCCGGCAGCCACGCGTCCTCCCACCCCAGCAGCAGCGTGTCCAGCTCCCCGTCCCAGCTGGACAACACGCCGGACAGAATTGGTCAGTGCTCCCAAGCCTCGGCCTCCCGGCCTCAGCAGCTCGGGAAGTGGTTGAGGCCTGTGTTTATTTGCAGGGGAACTCGCAGGGAAGCGCTCGCTCGCTGCAAAATACCCAGAAGGTTCATCCCCAGGGATTGTTTCGTTTAGTTCATCAGTCAGCAAAGCCCGTCCCCTCAGATTCCTCCTGTGCCAGTGTCCCAGGCACAGAGGGATCACCCTTCCCTGGTACAACGAGCTCCTCTGGCGTGCTGGGATAAGGAAGTGCTGCCCACGGCACCCGCAATTGAAAAAGAGCAAGATACCTTTTTCTTCATATGTATGTGAGGAAAGTCACAGATTATATGATGACTTTTTTGTTCCAAAAACCTCCTTGTGCCCACACATTCCTTCATCATCCCGAGGCTGAGGCCTTTCTGGCTTTTTTTGGTCTCTCCACCACAGCTTTCACAGCCTGTGCACTATCGATCTGGCGTTTAAAATGCTAATTCAGTCTAGAGGAAGTTGAGATCCTATTCTTGGTGCTTCCAAGAGGGATCTAGGGCAAGTCAATTAACATCTCTTCACGTCAGTGTGTGTCAACACTGCTGTCTCCTCATGGCCTGGAGCCCGTGCAGGCATTGCTGAGCCAGATTTAAACCACAAGAGCCGTGCACTCTTGTGAGTCACTGGAGAATTCCCTCCCAGCCAGGAACGACTGCGCTGCTTCCTGGGATTTTGCAGCTCTGACCCTGATCCTTGGAGCAGCACCACGGCACTGCCCAGCACAGCTGCTCTGCACAGAGTGGTCAGTAGAACCTGAATTCTTTGCCTGAAATGTGCACGCACAGGGCAAAGACTGTGGAGTAGATTCCCTCCAATTTTTCACGTGTAAAGTAGGGCTGGAAATGCACGGGACAAACTTCCCGTAACAGCAGTGAAAAAGGGACTGTTGATGTCTCTGTGTCAAGGTGTAGTGCTTACTGTTGTAAAGATAACTGTATATATACTTTTTATTGATATAAATACAATTTTTTTTCCTAATTGCAAAAGTAAAAACACTTTCCCTAAAATACGGTGATGAAGTTTGTGACAAGTGTCCTCCCAGAATAACTTTAAAGTCTGTCATTGGTTGACTGCAGAGAAGGAAATGTTTTAATCAAAGAAGAACAAAAAAATTAGGCTTCTTGAAGTCATCAGCTTCACAGCTCTCGCTGATCTTGCAGGAGTTAAGTGAAGGATTCCCTTCAGCACTACCGTGAACGGTTTTGCTGTCACCAGTCAATTTGGGCCACAATCTGTCAATCTGTGGTTTTTATTAAGCTTGCTGCTTTAGAGGTAATTACTAATACTTGCATTCTTAAACGTATTTTTCCCCAAACTGGTTTCTGTGAAGTACTTTGTCCAGTAATTAATTAATAATTAGAATATTTAACAAGAAATCGCATTCATCTCAGTAGTAATTTGGGTTCTAGCTTGGTGTCCTTGTTTAATACACTTGAGCAGATTAGCTTTTGCTGCATATTTTGCCTGGCTCTAAGTGTTAAAATAACAAAATATAGACCAAGAGGAAATATAATTAATATTTTGCTTTGTCCTAACATTTTTTTACTAACAGTGTTCTATAACTGTGCCCTCTGATTCTTTTAGCTATGCTGACCAACAGCAGGGAAGGAGAACTCATTGACCAAGAAACTGGGACCAGCCTAAAAAAAATACAAAAGGAGAAAGGTAAAATCACAAACTGTTTTCCATCTCAGGCATTTAAATACACTTTCTATGTGTTTTATTCCTTTTTCTCATGTTCTGCGTATGCAATGATGTTATATTATTAATTTAACAGAACTAAGTGCCTAATTGCAATGAATAATGTATTCAGTGAACTCACATGGACGTGTAAGCAATCAGAACTTTGCTTCTCTCTGCTTATACGGTATGAGGGTAATATTTTGCAGGTCTTTTGGCTCAATTATTTATGGAGTTCCAAGCAAATATTTGATCAGTCACGTGGTATTGTTTGTTTGCCCTCAGGGGATGTGTGTGCAGACTGCCCTGATGCTCTGGGTGAGCAGTGTAATTTTAGATTGTGTCACAAGTGAGGGGCAGCAAGGGAAGAGGTGATGTTTGGCCTGGAGGGATTGTCCTGTAGGCAGGGAGAAGGTGGATACTCCTGGGTGTATTCTGGAAAAACACTGCACAGAGATACTGAGGCAGATAGCGAGGTTTTAGAGTGAAGAAGATGGGAAGGAAAGAAAAAGAAGAAAAAGGAAATGACACAAATGCACTTGTAAATCTACAGCAAATGTTTATATTTGCCATTTTATCATAAATGAAAGCACAGACTGATTTGCATTTTGGTTGAGGTGATTGCCGTGTATTTTCAGAGAAAACTAAAAAAACAGGTATAGACAATTTTATGAGCTACTCAGAAGAGAATTTGGAGGCCCCACATGCCCTGAGGTTCCTGAGTTACATAAAATTATTTGAGCAGGGTCATGATTTTGTACGATCAGCTCTATTGCTTAGAGACCTGTGACTGATCCAGTCATGGGTAGGAATAGCCTGAAGCTTACCCCTTATATTCTGTATTTTCATACTCAACTCTCCTTGAAGACAGAAGCTGTTTTCTATTCACTGGTTTTTCTGGGCATTTAAGCACTTTCTTCATGACCCCCAAAAGAGCCCTTTTGTGCCATTCTGAGATAATTTTCTTGCTGGATCATCGTGCTTAAACCCTTCCCTCTTGACTCCTGTTGACATTTACAGGCTAGCACAGTTATCAGCCATACCTTCACTCCTAAGATTTCAAAACTACATTTCTGTAGTAATTGCATCGTGAGTATTTAATCTAAATCTGAAAGTGTAGTTGATTTTCATTTTGTTGAACTGTGCGTGGTTTCTTGCCACATGTTCAGCCATTTTGCAGCGACACAATTCAGTATCCCGTGGGGTTCAAAGATGCAAATCATGTGGTTCTTGGTGGTAGCAGTTCTGTCACTCAGGATGGATGAAGGCAGGTACAGTTTAAGGATTAGAAAAAATAATTCAGAAATCCCCAAAGTGAAAATAATTGAACCCCCACCACCTGTGATCATTCCTTGTAACATGGGTGAAATCACAAAGGCCTGATGCTAACAGTTTGTGTACCACAGTGCTCCTTAAGATTAAAGTTGTACAGGTTTATTCATTCTGGCCTACATTTTTGCATAATTTCTTTAATTGATTAAGTGCAGGGAAATATGTCTTTATACATGTGTTAGCTCTGCATGCACTTAGGGGATGTTTTTAGGATTACTTTAGTGTACAGAGATTCATCTGCATCAGGAAAAAAGTGCTTCAAAATCATGAGACATTTTAAAATACCATTTTAAAGATAGAATAAAGTTTCTCCTGTTCTGCTTGGTCTGCAGAGGTCAAGTTTTTCTCAGAAAACGTTAGAACAAGACTTTTGGGGTTTTTTTTGTCATGTAAATATGTGATTTTTCAAGTCATCTCATGGCTCCAGAACCAGAACCTTTTGATGGCATTATAGTGGGACAAAGAGAGAAATTTTAAAGGCTCCAACCTTGTACATCCACCAATTCCAAGCTGATCTTGCGTTTATCAGTGGGACAGACCTATACTGCAGTTTCTGTAGGGACCAGTGGGGTTAGTTCTCAATGATTTGTCTCACTCCTGTGTGGATTCTTTGTTCCTAATATTATTATTGTTCTCCTCTGTATAATTGTTTTGGGCTCAGTTGTGTTGAATGTTGTAGAGTCGGATGTGGACTGTCACTGAAGGGTGTGATCTGTGCTGCCTTGTCCTGCAAAAAATATCCCTGTCATTTGTATACAGAGCAAGCTTTGTTTTTTTAAACCTGCCATTACTGTTACCAAGGCAAAATATGTTTGCCATGGAAAAGATTTTCAAAGTTATTAAGAAGGAATGTAGTTAAAATAAAAGTATCAACATTTATTAAGTATGACAAGTAAGCGGTTTATACAACCGTGGCAAACATATGTTTTCACATCTGTTTTGAGTAATATCATCATGATTTTAAAAATGATTTATAGCTCTGCAGGCCATAAAATGCCAGCTTTGCTGTAAGTTGGAGGTTTTCAAACAACAAAGAAATTATTGAAGGCATATACTGAACGTGTTTTTGTGTTATACACCTTGACAGAACTTTACAAAGCTGAGCTCTCTGTAACAATTAAGATAGCAACAATTGAAAATTAAGTAACTAAAATTTACCAGTAATACTACTTGTGTGAAATCTCAGCATAAAAAACCCGATAAAAGTTATTGTAATGATTATAGACAAATACCCCTCAGGATACACAGTTTTTGTTGTCCGTGTCCCATTTTAAGTGATCTCAGCTACAGACAAAAATGTGCCACTTTGTTCTCATCAGAGTAATTTCAAGGTAATTAGGGCTGAAGAGAGCATGGCTTCACAACAGTTCTTCTTTCAAAGACAGTTAATATGAGGTTGTTGCAATTTCTCTGATCTGTCTGCATGTGTTGGTGGGGCAGAATTTCCAGAATTGGTAACTGCTCAGTGCAGAGGGGTTAGAGCCCAGTTGCAGGCCATCTCTTTAAGCTTTTTGAAGAAGAAATGCCATGAAATCTCAATTACTCTGCATCCTTTCATCATCTTTTTAGGAGGCATGATCAGATTTAACATCAGAGGACAACAAAGTCAAACATCTTTGTAAGTCTGCAGGTTTGGGGGGTTTTTTATGCATAGATCTACAATTATTGTTACTACATGGATTGCATGCAGTACTGTATTTTTGTCAGGTATCTTTATTTATCATGTTACACCAGCATTTTGCCTGTGCATCCATGTCAGGGTGTGAGTGAAAAGCATATCAAGAACAATCTGCACTTTATTTTGTAACCACTAGTGCAAGGAAACAGTTGCAAAATTCCCCTTAGAACACAGCCCCACATTTTACCTGCACAATTACTCACAGAAACGACATTTTAAATTCATCTGCATCAGTCCATATCCTGGAAAAAATCTCTATTGTATGGGATAGGATTGTGTTTGACACAGCCCTGTATAGGCTTTACAGAAACCTCCATATGAATTCTGGCATTAGGGAGGTGAAATGAGCCAGAAAAGAATTTGGCTGTGCCTTCCAGCCAGATTTAGATGCTGGTACAATTATTCTGTTTGACTGCATGACAAGAAGTATTTCAAACTCCTCACGCAGGCCAAAGCAGTAAAAGGCACTGGCCCAACTCTTGCCACAGTGAAACCAGCAGGGATGTTCAGGATGTCTTCCATGGGAACAGTTTGGCCAAATCTGGTCTTCTGGGAGGTTTTTTCCCCAGCTGATGGTGCTGGTTGTTACCCAGACAGGGATAAGCTATTCACATGGGTGTTTGGGGTGCTGTGCTCCACCCGGAGCGAACCAGAGTCAAACTTCCCAGGAAAGTTCCATTAATGACCCGCACTGTCAGGCTTACCCACTGTTGAGGCAGTCTGTGAGTAGAAATGAAGATGATTTTTGCTGAGAAGGTGACGTGCTCTGCGCTCGCAGAGCTGCTCGGGGGCGATGCTCCCTCCTTCAGCCCATCCTGCATCCCCAGAGCACAAACCCTGGCTCGGGGGCTGTGTCCCCTGCTCCAGCACGCAGTGGTCTCCAAACTGCACCTGGCAGCTCTCCCTTCCCAGTTTATTAAGGAACACCTTTCCCTTTATTTCTTCAGGAAGAGGGGAATTCTGCGTCATTTCTGTCCGCTGAGTGAAATATTTTCAGATGGCCAGAGAGGTTGGTAATGAAAGAGTAACCATATTTATTTATTGTATTTCATTAGCGGAAAAGAGGGTTTATGCTGTTGAAATTAATCCTTGCCAGAGGACTGGGTTACTCAGGATGTGAGGGGAGGAGAAGGAGCAGGTGCAGAACACCTGAAACAGCAACAGGCTGGTGGGGGCTGTGCTCCAGACAGAGGACTTTTCCAACAATTATTCTGAAAGCATCCAGATGGAGAGGGGAAGGAATAAGGAGAACAAGAAGCACGAAGCTGAACCACACAGTGTCTGTGCAAAGTGTGCAATAGGTGCCAACACTCACATGTTCTCCATGCTGCTTGTTTGATGTAGCAATTTAAAGATAAAATGAGAAAAAAGCAGTTTTCTTCACGATTGTGATCATGAATCTCCTCTGGAGATACAGGAAGAACTCCCCGAATTAGAAGTGATGTTCATTCTGGTTTCTAAGCATGTGTAGTGGGGACCCTGGGGTTGTTTCATCAGCAGGGGATGGGTTTAAGGGCTTCTTTTTCCTGAAACCTTGAGTGACATGCTCAGCGCTCAGATATTCACTGGGTAATTCAGAGATACTTTTACATTTTCTACCCTCAGAGAATACTGAAAGGTGAGAAGCATAGTGCTCTATTCTGGGTAAAGGCATTTTCCACAAGTTCTTTTTTTGTTGTTAAATTTAACTTACAAGTGAACTGACAACAGTTAAAAAGGTGACCTAATAGTAGATGTGATTTCCATCAGTCAATCAATCCAAAAAACCCCAAACCCATAAAACCAAGGCAAACTCTATTAACACTTAGATTCACAAAATGTAAATAGACAGTAAATGTAAAGCTTTAATTTGTGAAGTGTCTGTACTCCTATCATTATGATTGTGTGCTTAACCATTACTGAAAGCTTTATAAATTTAAGGGCAATTATGCAAGAGATATTAGTGAAGTACTCCAAGGTCACACCTCTTACATTAAGTTTATATTAGACTTTATTTGCAGAATTATTTTTGAAGAGTAAAATACCTGCTTCGTAGTTACCTTGGCAGATGGACCAAGGCAGTTTCTTACATTGATATATAATTTATTAATACGTTTAATTTATTAGATTTCAGTGACTTTAATGTACTTCTGTCTAAACACGACAAATTAGGCGTCTGTATAAACATGATGAAATAGTGAAATTTTCTTTACTGAAAAGGCTTTGAAACAATTTTTTTCTTAAGGCATTCATGTTAGTCTGTGGAATAAAACGGGCAAATGAGAGGGAAATCAGGTAGTTGCTCTTCAAAGTCAGTTGTCTCATCAGAGACATTCCCACTTTTCCTCCAATACTGTGAATTGTTTTATATAGATCCATCGGACTGAGATATATCAGATTTGAAAAGCATAAAAAGAGGAGAAGAATTGCTGGTGAGCACCCAGTGACCTAAGAAAGCAGGGGTCTTGTCCTTAGCCCTGGCGTTAGAACTGACCCGTTGGATTCTCTGCTTGGTGGTACCCCTGGTGCAAAGTCATTAACCTGAGACCTGACTTTCTTAATGTCTATGAGTTATTTAATAAGTTTGCCATCAGTCCTCATTATGAGCAGTAAGTAAGATCTGGAAAATACGCATCCTGAGAGGTTGCCTTCCAACTCAGGATACTCTGTGATTCTGGGATTCAAACTACTTTGAAACAAGCACTTTATTTTGATAAAAAACGATCCATTTTCAATTCTTTCCATGATTTCTTTAAATCTAGACTCTATTCAAGTTTTTCTAGACCGTGTTCAAGGCTTTTTCATATTCATGCAGTGACAGGACAAGGGGGATGGCTTCCCACTGCCAGAGGGCAGGACCTGGACTTTCCATGTTGGTCTCGAAATACCCATTGATTTATTTCCTTCTTTTATTTTGTAGTCAGTGTGACAGTAGTTTCCAAAGCAGATTTTTCTTTTAGTTGACAGAATATGACAGACTATAACAAGTAGTTTAATAAATAAAATTCTGCTTCCAGGTGTGTTCTGAGATGTTATAATCTATAAAACATGGTGCAGTTTGGATCTGTCACTGGGGCTGCTCTGAGATATTTTGATAGTTAGATTTGGCTTGTGTGAATTTGCTGACATATCCCGTGGCTTTTTTGGGTGCCTGTTGTCAGTGAGGGGATCCAGAGCTGTAAAAATCTTACTGACAGTTCAGTGGAGAGCCTCTTGTGGTGTGGTGGAAGATGCCTTTTTGATGTGGAATATGTTGGATGATGGAGCATCCCTGGTAGGTGGCTGAGCTGGAGCAGAAAATGGGATATGTGTGTGTACACGTGCCTCCTCACAGAGGGCAGAAAATAAGCACTGTTCAGAAAATAAAGTGTTATTTGTACATCTGTAACCTCTGGAGAGTTTTTAGATGCTGTCGATTAAGAGACTGGCCTGTATTTGTTATTGTTGTCTTGGTTTTGGTTAGGTTTAAAATCCAGAAAGTGACTGTAATGAAGGTGCCCTCCAGGCAAAGGTGTGGAGAAATTCACATATTAAAGAGGAGTCAGCAGAGCTGCTGTTTGACTTTTGACATTATTGTCATATCGCCTTCGGCACTGCAGGCAGGAGGGATTTAGGCAGAAAGGAGAGTTTGAAAGTGCTCTATAAAAACAGTATATTTATACTGAATTTTCTTTTTACTGGGTTTATTACAAGGAAAACATAATACTTTTGTAACATCACCAGCAGTAGTAATAGCAATTATAACATAATTTCTTTCTTCGATATTTGATATTTAAAAAAAAAAAAGAAATCCACTAATATTTAAAAACTAATTAATGAGTTCCTGAGAGACAGTTCTGTTGTTTCAGGAACATTGATTATTAATTTCTCTCCATACACACATGTGGAAATCTCAGCAGAAAATAAGTGATTTCAGATTAGAGTCTGATTCATAATAAGAATTCCCTCTAATATACAAGATAACTTTTCAGCACCCTGTTTTAGGATGAGTGTTTTGTAAACATCACTTCCTCCCTGGCCTATATTACATATTATATAAATCAGGCTGGAGCTTTAGTTTTACACAGCTGTGAGCTCATACATCATCAGTCACGTAACACTGAAGGTAAATGGTCTCCAGAATCTGCAAAGTGTGATTATCATTCTGCAATAGTTGTAGCTAAATTGGCACAATCTTTGTGGTTTTTTTCTCAGCAATGAGGACCAACCTACGTGGGGGTTAATAAATCCTAATGGCAGAACTGAAGGCTCAAAGTTCCCAGTTTGTACTTTTGCTTGATTTTTTTTCATGTTGGTGTTGCTGTTTGGAGCAGCAAAGTGGCTCAGTTGGGGCCTCCCTTTTTGTCTCCTGGTTGGCTCCAATGAAAGCATGATCTGATATTCCAACGTGGAAGTTGTTGGGGAACTGGTTTCTCTCCTGTGATCTACAAGAACCTGTTCCCATTTCCTCTTTAGAAAACTTCCAGTCTCAGGGACCGTAATTTTTTCCCAAATCTTCCTCTTCATCTGAAAAGGAAACTCTCAGCTCTCTAAACACAAAACTGCCTATTTTTCTTTTTTTGTCTTGAAGTTTACACAGAGAAATAAAGGTACAGAGAAATTCCTGCTGGCAGAGGACCTGCAGTAGTGCAGCCAGCCTGCACCATCCTGCAGCGCTCTCCTGGAGGAATTCCTATGGGAAGTAGATTTAGAATGTTTGCATCACTAAAATGAGACTGTTTATCTAAAAAGAGAGATTATAACAGAAGAAATCCAGAAGGCATAATAATACATATTAAACCTTGTTTTCCAGGCTGTTGAATCAATTTATAGGAAATGTGAGTGAGCAGGAAGGTAACAGCATCTGGTAGCAATAAAGGTTTCCCTTCCTGAGTTACCAAATTAGCTATGGGAAGGTGATTAGAAATAAAATATAATGATTTCTGATAGAAAAAGGTAACACTGCATGGGCTTTGAGATAAGAACTTGACAAATGTGTAAAATAAATGCAAAACTGGTTTTGAAAAGGGGGGAGATTACCATTTTCTGTGTTGTGTGCCAAGGTTTGTGTATTTCAAATGTTGGCAGTTGGCTTCTTTTCAAAACTGATAAATAATGATGTTTGTTGTGGAAACAATTATCCTAAAAATAATTTAAAAGGATTGTATCCCCTTTTTGTTTGCCTATAAAGACCACATTCGATTTATATATAGACAGAAAGAGCTCCACTTGCATCTATAAAACAGTTCTTAAATCATTCTAAATTATTGATGTGCACAAAGAACTCTTTCTGCTTTTGTTTGAAGTTGTATTTCTGCGGCGTTGTGCTTTCTAATTGTACTTTCAACTGCTATGACATCTGTTATAGTTGTTTCAAAAACTTTCAATACTTTTCTTTTTTAATGATAGACAGTCTTTTCAAAGACAAACTGTCTTCATTTTGAGCAAGGAAAATAATTAGTTGAGAAAAGATCACTGATTTGGCCGGGGAACTCACCATTTTACTGGGGTTTTTTTCACAAGTTGCTGTTTTATATGATTCCAGCACCTATTCAACAGAAAGCTGGCCAAGAGGAATTCATCTCTGCAGCAACTCAGAAACCACAGAGCATCAGCATATGTCCCTTGCTTCCCCGAGGAAATCCAGGACTTTATTCTAACAAAAAGAGTACCAAGAAAGTACTTCACAAACTGATAGTCTCTATATGTCTAACAGATGGAAAAGTAAGCCACTATTCCAAGCTGCTGTGCCCAGCAATACAGGAATAAAGCTCAGCAATTGGGGATGAGATTAATCCTTAAAAGTCTGCTTAGAAATCCTGTTTATTATAATAAACTGGTGATATGAATATGTGGTGCAGCAGTAAACAGGGTTCTAACGATCTGTGGCATAATGCAGTTTTATCTCTGGCATAAAATTGAAAGTATCCCAGATTAGGAAAGCACAATCTAAAGATATTTCCTTTTCTTTTTTCAGAAGAGGGTGTTTTTGCCCTTAAGGTAGAACAGGCTTTTTGAAAAATTTAAGCTCTGGACTCTGGTCCAGTTGTGGTACACCATAACTAACCTTTAAATTAGAAGTTGCCTAGAATTTATATAATAATTAATACAACGCTCAGGGATTTAATTGACCACAAGATCAAACTATTAAGGAAAAAATTTCATCCTAATTGAGAATTGAACCCCTACCCTTTATTCATTGAGTGTCTGCTCTGCCACTTGAGTCATGAATTGGGGGTTAATTGACTGTCTAGAATCTCCCAAGGAACAATTATTTCATATAATGGTGCTAACACACACTGTCGTAAGGCATTTTTATTGGTGTCCTTTTTTCCCTGGATTTAGAGAGATGTCCCGAGGACAGCAAGAAAAGGTGCTGGATGTGGGGAAGGGAAGAAAGATGGAAACAAAAAAGGGACTTGGGGCTTCCTTTCACACTCGAATCCCAGCACTCTTCATGTTTCTGCTCAAATTCAGCAATGTCATTTTGCTGCATATTTAAGTGTCCTCTCTTGTTCAGTGTTTGGGGAATATAAATTCCTTGATAAACTTTCAAATTTGTGGCAAAATTACAATTCCCAGCTCAAGTTGTTACAAAGACTTAGAAACGAGCAGCCTGGTCTAGTGGGAGATGTCCCTGCCCATGGCAGGGGTTGGACCAAGGTGATCTTTAAGGTCCCTTCCAACCCAAACCAATTTGTGATTCTGTGAAATAACCTGCAAGTAATTTTACATAAACTACTGAAAAAATCATAAAAAGGAGCTAGGTGTATTTAAATTCGAAAAAATTTTTACTTATTTGCTTACATGGTGATTAATAAAATCCATTACTTCATAGTAGATTTTTCTGCTTCATTAAGTGCAAATTTGCAGAACTTTTCTAATTACTATTCTCCTTTGAAGAATAAATAATAAGAGATAATATCAAAACTTTTTAACTAAATGAAGACTTAGTTATGGATACAGTTAGGCATTTTTATATTTAAGTATATTCTGGTTTTTAATACTTTTCTAAAAGTTCCATCTTTACAGAAGAAACCATCAGAATTTAGGAGAAACTATTTTTGGGTGGCATTATCAAAGATAAAAGAAAATGCAAAACAGTTTCACTTTTTAAACTTGGATTTTGAAAATTAATTTTAAATCCTGTGGGCAGGAAGGGACTGAGTGTAGGTAATTTGTGCTTAAAGCTGTGTAAAATCAGTCTGTGCTGAGTGGAGTCTGACAAGTGGTCTGGGAAGGGACAGGAGCCCATAGATCCTGTTTGAAATCTGGTGCTATACAGAAATCCATTTTGTTCTGGTGTTTTGATGAGGTTTTTAAAATCAATTTATTAAGTACCACACTCTGAGAAAATGTTAACACTATTAAATACTTGTACGTACCTCAGTTGTCATGGATGTTCTGTAATCCCTCTCCCTGCCGTTGGTTCAGATCAGGGTGCTCAGCAGCAGGAGCAGTTCCAAGATGTTTTATGAACGGGTACTTCTAGAGTAGAGCTCTTTACTCACATTAACATCCAGGAGGGGCCTGTGCAACATTCCCGTAGCTCATGATGCCTCAACCAGGCACCAAATCACAGCTCGGTGTTCCTTGGGCTGTGGACAAAGACGTGCTCTGCACACGAGGTGTGTAGGAGTGCCCCTGGGGCAGGGCTCACCCCAGCACAGCACAGCCAGGACCCAAGGCCTTGGCTGCCAGGTGGCAGAGGTGGCAGAGGGGTGGGCTCAGGTGGGCAGGACTCCCTTCTCCCAGAGCTCCTGCTGCAGGGGGATGCCTCGCGTTCTCAGCTTCACTCCTGTTCCACATACAAACGTGTGTGCTCCTTGCCTCGTGCCTGCATTAGCATTCTGCTGCCATCCAGCCCAGCCAGGGATGATCACAGCCCCTGCACAGGTCTGTGCAGCCCCTGGCACGAAAGCAGTGTGGGAACATCCCGGTGACTCCTTACACACGTGCAGGAGAGCTCCTGATTTAAAGGTGGCTGCAGATCTGCGCTCACACCTCGTACCCTGCTTCATCTGCGAAGGAGATTGGAACGTTACTCCCGTGCTTATTCACTACTACAGAAATATCAGCAACATAATCTCTCAGGCTTCCTGGTTTTTGACGGATGTGTTTTAGAAAGCTGGAGGTGTGGAGGGCAGGCATGGCACAAACTCTTCTGCTGGAGAAACAGTGTTTGAGACTAAAAAATCATTATTTCTTCTTGCTTGTAAATTTTAGAGGTGAACAGGTAAAGTAGGTACAACAAACACAAAAGAAAGAAGGTCTTGCAGTCTTACTCAGATTTGAGTTGGGTTTCATAGTCACTCATTTTCATCTGCTCACTAAAATCCTGGAGTAAAGACAGAGGAAACGTGATCTGATATTTCTAACAAAAAAATCAGCGCAGTGTTTCTGGCAGAGTGAGGAAGTAGTTGTCCCAGGTCCCATAATAACAGTTTAGGCTCCCAAAAGCTGCCAGCATCTGAGAATGGTGCCCTGGTGAAGAAATACGAGTAAGAAAGAACAGCATTTCCCATTGCTGGTGACTTGGAAGGAAAAACCTGGCCATGTTCACAGTATGAACTAAGTGACAAAGCAATATTTTACACTCCAAGTGTGATTCCTTTACTGTTCTCACCTAGCTCTAACTTGTCCCCTTTAAATATAATTCTGTTCCACAGTTTCCTCCACCTGCTGTTTCCTGAACCTCGCACATGTCCTCAGTCCACATACACCATCATTCTTCAGCTACACTCCCCAGCCCCTTTTTCCACTGCCAATTCAAGCTCTCTCCAGCATTCATGCCTGCCTGTCTCCCTTCAGTTTTTTTCTCTTTATGTTTTTCTTTCCTATAGGAAACAAATCCATATATTGACACAGACATCTTCAGGGTCAGACACCTTTTTGGGGTTGGTGGTTTGGGGTTTTTTTTCTAATTTACTTATTCTTTTTAAATAAGTACCGCACCAAGAAAAGTTAAGTACGTTAGGTAAGTGTAATTGACTTTATGTAATTTTACTGTCTGCAGTTGGTTCAGATCAACAAAAAATCAAAAAAAAGCCCATAGCCCATCACATAGCTGAACTGCTTGGAGTGAGTGGAAACTCTCTGTAGTGTTAGACCCAGAGCCAGATACTGCAGGTATTGGTGGTGCTCAAGGAATATTTTAAATTGTGATTATGGTCACACAGTATTCCCTGTGGAATCTTGCCTTTAGATGGGCATGGTCTGGCAAGTGTTGCAGTTAAGAAGCAAATAAAAACCCCAACAACCCCTGCTCCTTCTGCCAGGAAGAGGCCTGTCCTGGAATTCCTGTGGAGCTGTGGGAAGCAGCTGTGCTTGGAGCATGCCCTTGGGGCTGCATTCACCTTCCCTTTGCTGTTACTGGAGGAAGTAACTGATAGAGAGCAACACGATTTCCTGGGCAGAGCACATCCAGATTTTTATTATGATATTACCAGGACATATGTTTGTGGAAAGAAGATATATATGTGTATATCTCTCTGTTTAGCCTCAGAATATAAACTGTGTAGAAATAGTATATTACCTGCATGAAACTGAAAATATGGGCGCCATAGGGTGCAGGAATTGGGCCCAGCTTTGCTTACAAATCAGCTTGATGATGAGGCTGCAAAAGTTATATTTTCACTGCTTTCACATACGGAATTTATTAGCTTCTTGAAATTGATTTTGGATGCCTTTCATTTGCCATTGGGCTGGAGTCAAAGGCAAAATGATGATATACCACATTTTGCTCACTCATCTTTTTATTGCCCAACTATTGTTATTGAAAAAAAGACATTTGATATGTTCCTCAAAGGAGACAGAAGGCACATTTCATTTTCTTTTAATTGATGAAAGTTTAACTGCATGCAAGTCGTGCTGTCCTCACCTTCGATATCCAGGAGGAGTTATAAGGGGTAGAGGGAATGGAACTGGGATTCAGTTTGGATCAGGGCTGGGAGCAGAAGCCAGCAGCGCTGTCAAACTTTGTCCTGTTTTATTTGCTTGGAAGGAATGGTGCAAAGTTAATATCGATGCAGCGCTGTGAAAGTGCTCAAGTAGTTATCTCTGGGAAGGTAATGTGAACTCAGCAGTATCATTGCTTTGATCTTTGGTTAAAGTCTTACAAAACTAGATTGCTGTTTGATTGACAACCTTGTCAGAGAGTGAATGAAGACTGACACTCTAATATTGAAAACGCAGCGTTTACAAAATTTAAAGCCCGAGTTTTCTCATGACACTGCTGCTTTTGTGGAAGACTGAATTTCACATTTATTTTTAAATAAGTGTATACCTTGCTATGTGCAGCTAAAACTTGTGATTTTAGACTGCTGGCTCACAAATCCTTCTCACCCTATAATTGATGCAGATATGTTTATAGCAACAGCTCTGTCACCGTGTATTTGAAGGAGTAGCTGTTTGAAGGCTGGAACGGGGTGGTATTTATCACATCTCAATACCAAATAATGATCAATCCAGCACAGGGGTGATGGATGCAGGAGTGGCAGGCTGAGCTTGGGTTGGGTAGTGGATCTGGCAGTGCCTGGGTGGGTCTGATAACAAAGGTTAAAGGTTTTTTGACTGACAGTTCTATCTTGAAGGGTTGTTCTTTAGCTGCTGTTCCTTCAGTTATCCCCTTAATACCCTCAGATGAACAGAGGTTGTTAAAGGGAGAGTTAATTTGTGGAGTAGACGTCTCCTGTCATGCCAGTAAGGCATGGGTACTTTTCCACACTTTCCTCAATTTCTTCTTTACATTGGACAAAATAATACATTTTACTCATTTAAAAAATAAAGGGCCTTAAAGAACTCTCACTCTATTTTTATCTGACATGACAGTAACTGCCATGATTTAAATAGTGTGTAAGAATGAACCAGATTGTGCCTATTCCCACATCAAAATACCGTAAGCAAGAAAACGTCTCCCCAAAATAATAATCCTGCATCATCCAGAGGTGTTAGTGAAGAGACTCTTCATATGATGCAGTTTAAAAATAGGAATCCAAAAGATTTTCACAGAAGGGGCTGCTGAGCTGTGCTGTGGGGCGTGGGAACTACTTAAATTGGCTTTCCTGTCAAAGCCTGTGTTTGCTGAGACTACATCATCAGTTTTTCCTGACCTTCTGGTTCTCAATTGACTTCAGTATTGCTAAATTCTCCGTGCAGTTCTTTCCCTACCTCTTAGGTCATGTATGTCCTATAGGAATGTGTGTGTATTCAGCATTTATTATGCAGAGAAATCTGCCTAAACGTTTGCAGATTCATATTATGTGCACTACAATATCATATCTTTACTAAAGTATCCTTCATGAAAAACTATTAATTAAAAGCCCAGATTAAAGCCACTTTCATCAGCAGTGCAGCTTTACTGAAGAAATCCTACATTTGACCATATTTTCAAAGTGGACGTGTATAAGTCACAAGAATAATGAACCATTTCATCATTTGAGTTGGGTGATTTCAGAATGAAAAGCATATATAGCTGTGCTGATTATGCTGAATAAATTCTTTTCAAACCCCACATTTAAATCTGTGCATTTTTTTGTTCTGTGGAAAATGCATGTCCACAAAAATCCCCTAATGATCACCTAAATTTTGCTGTAAACATTTTTAAAATATATATCTGAAATTCCTTTGGAAATGTCCACAATCTGCTTCCATATTGCAACACATATGGTAAGAAAATCTTGCTTACAAGCCAGTGACTGTTTTTAAACAGTTTTCAAAATTGCACTGAATAACAACTCATGCACAAAAACTGGTGTGTTTTGTATTTATAACAAGCAGCTTAACATTTTCTAAACTATGACAAATTTCTCCCTAGATATTTTTTAGTTTAATAATAGGATTAGTTTTGCTGTCCCTAGTTTTTTTTATGTACGTAGGCACTGGTGGTATATTAGGAATACTTCTGAGTCATTCTGGTTCTGTCTTCCTCCTTTCCTTAGTCTTCAGAGGCCTCTGGCCATAAAGGTTCTTGCTGTTGATGGCTTTGATGTGTGTGTACATGACACATAATGTTGATATTTAGGAACTGGTTCCGTTGCTATGATTTTGATAAAGCAGTTTCTGAAACTTGTTACATTTCAATTAAAGATTTATAGCTCTCCTTTTGCCTCAGACCTCATTTTTAAAGGTCAGAAGAGAAAAGAAACCCCAAACCATAAACATATTAAGTGAAATGTCCATAGTACCTCCAGTTAATGGTATTTCCTTAAAGCAGATAAGTTACTGAGCCCCCTGTTAAAACAAGAGTGTTAATTTACTGTTTCCTTTCATCTGTTGAAATAATTACTTTTCTTCTTTGCCTTCAGTAGTTTGTTCTGGTCGTTAACATTTCTGTAAAATTAAGTTTGAAAGGTGCTTTTAATGTTCCCATAGACTGCAGTGCACATTTGACTGTTAAAACCAACCTACTTAAGGCAGAACTAATGTTTAACACTCACAGCTATTTGAAGTAGTTCACTGCCCAGTTTAATGGTGCTGCCAAGGGCAATGGTCACATTACTCGCTGTTACATTTGGGGGGGTTGTTATGCTGGCAATAAAGACAGTCCATGATACTTCTGAAAACGTTGACTTAGATCTTAAAGATGTCATTTTTCTCCTAACAAAGCTGTAAACTGTAATTTCGTGGGTAGCAGTGGACAAGGAGCGCTAACCCCTGCTCTAGGCCTCGTGCTCCGTTCAGGAGTCACTGTGCCAAGCGACCTTTCCTGCATGTTCTGGTTAAAAAAGACATGGTCAAACTGTGCAGAATGCAGCCTGATGGGCAGCCTCGGTGGGAGGAGTGATCTCACATCATGGGAATTGGGGTTTATGGTATCAGGTCGGTTTTAAGACCCTGCAGCAGCAGGTGAAGAGTGACCCCGGGCCCAGCCTGGCCCGGTGGGCAGGAGGTGGGAGGGACACGTGGAGACAGCTTGGCTGCACCATGAACCAGCCCAACCAGCACCTTCTGTTCCCTTATTTGTGTGGATTTTGCTGATTCACTTTTTGCAGAAGTGGATGTGTCTGTCGTGCACTGTTTGCACTATAAAAATGCTCCTCCAGCCTTGCTCTGAGAATAGACCTTCCCAGTGGCCAAATCCACTTTAAACCATTCCCCTACTAACACTGCCTCAGTCTGAGGCTTTTAGAATGTAGGTCAAATAAGATTATTTATGGGAATCTTCAGGCAAATAGTATGGAAGAAAATATAACTGTTTCTTTGTGTAGTGAAGTCGATGGGAATGGTCCTGGAGTCCTCAGCACATCCAATGGGAATTGCCTGGTGTAGGACTGCCCCGAGTAACCCATACATCACTTTACTCCTGGGTGAGGGCACAAATTTATAACCAAACAGCTGCTTTTTCTCCTTTGATAAGCAGGAGCAGGCAGAGAATTTAAAGATTAAACAATACATCTTCTCAACCAGAAAAAAAAAATTATATATATTTACTAAACAGTGAGTGAAATTTTCCCCTTGGCTGGTCTAGTGCAATTTTGCAAGCTCCAACAATGCTGAATGGATGTTATTGAGAAGTGAATTTGGCTCATTCTTTTTATGCTTTTAATAAATACCCGAGGGAAAGGCAGTTGTTCAAGGAAAATGAAATACAAATAAACATAAAATTTATTCTCAGTAGGCGTTCTGGGGAACTTGGGGCTTGAGTTTTATGCTATGTTTCTTTTTCCTGTTACTTGCAAGCAAAACTAAAATATTCATATAAGCTGTCAGTTCTCTCAGGCGAATTCATCCTTTTTAAAAAATAAAACAAAATATAAATTCAGTGTCTAGAACAGAAACAATGTGAAACATAAAAAATGACATTCCTGCTCCGAAGTACATCATTGTAATGGACCACATTATTCTGGACTGTGGATATAAATGTTTTTGGTTTTTTTTCCACAGCATCCTGTAACAATTCTTGAGACACAGTCATGCACAAGACATCATTTGTAATTATAGCAGTTTCCCATTTTCAGCTGCTCTCTGCTTATTTCTCGTTTGATTGATAATTCATGTACCTCAAGCTAATGAAGAGTTCTCATGCTGCCACCTAATAGACATTACCAGTTTTTGCTACCTGAATTTCAGGACAACAGTGGTATTTTTGTTGGAAGAAAAAAGACTAAAAAAAACTTAGTTGCTTTACGGTGCCTTTTTTCACAGATTCCTGGGGTGCCACAGAGAAGTACAGTCAGTGGAGAATGTTTGCTGGAATCAAGAAGAATTTAGATTTTGGATTTCATTTCACATTAATCATTGCCCAGACTTCAGATAATCCATCAAAAAATCTGTGGTTCCCCAAGTGTAGTCTCCTGTGGAGGGTCAGAGGCACCTTTTTTTGGATCCATGAGTACCTTGAGTACCAATTACTTAATCTTTCATTACTACTGTTATTACTATTTCTGGCATTCTGACTCTGAAAAAAAATTAGTCGTGCTGTCTAATAGTTGTTGATTTAAACAAATCATATAAAGAGACTTTTTATGGTTCTAGACTGCACATCCAACTTGGGTACCTCTGTCAAATGCAATGCAGATTGATTTGAGGTCAGTATTTACTTTTAGAGAGTGTAAATCCAAATTCTGTGCATCATAAAAGCCAGAACAGATTTTGCTTTTTGAGGACAACTGAATTGCAAAGATTCCCCAGCACCAGAATTGACACTTGAAAAACATTCATTTTATATCCATGGGAGCTATGTGGGAAAACCAGGTAAGGTTCATGTTCATAAATATTTTCATCCAGTGCTTGTTTTTCACCAGCCACAGACCTGGATGTTTGCATAAACCACCCAGAAATAGCCTTGTCCTCTTGGGTTGCAGTCACCTTTGTGAGAACTTCAGGGCTCAAACAGCATCACTACCTTTCAGAATTGTACAAAACCAGCTGATTAAATCTGATTTTAAATACTACTTTCAGCCTAGAACCCTGCCTTTTTAATAATCAATTAAAACATTGCTTCATTGTGTTTATTCAGTATGTATAAAGCACTGCTTGACATGGATTAGACCTTACATAGCAGTACACAGCTGTAGCCCATCTAGCATTTTCCAAATGAGTTTGCACAAGGAATAAAAGATTGCCATCTGAGCAACACTGGAGGGAGACAAGAGCAGACAAAAGGCAGTTAAACGCTACAAAAAGAGAAAAGACCCTGTTGAGATAGAAATTTCTGAGCAAATGCCTCCATTTCACAGGGAGATACTGTAGCAGGCAATGTACATTGATTTTAGCACGTGAAGTACATTGCTTTGGGGATTCATTAAGCTTCATTTTGTGCACTATCATGAATGGGGATGTCAGCCACTCTCTCAAGTAATGCAGGGTTTCAAAGCGAGGAGGTAGAATAAGCCAAAGTGAAAATATAATGTGCCCTGCAAAGAGGGTAAGGAAAATGCTTTGCTTGCTAAAAGCCGTACGTCACAGCAGCAGTAATCAAACCTCAACATTTGGAAGGGGGTTTATACTTGCAGAGTTTATAACGTGACTTAGAGCAGTAAGTTCATGCTCCTGGCTGGCCTGGTGGGAGTCCCACTGGAAGGACAGACGCATGGATGGAGTGCTGAGCCTCATTCCTGTCCTTTGGAAGGAAACACGCGGACGACTGTTCCACTTACTTTAAACTGAATATGGGCAGGGTATTTCTGGGTTTTCTACTTCTATATCTGTGATGAGAGGGTGCTTAAGAAGGTGCTATTTTCCTCCCCTCTGCTTTTCCTTGGGAGCCGGTGGAGCTCTCTGTGGCCCCCCACCATCTCCCCAGGCATCAGCTGCCAAATCCAGAAGCCACAGAAAGTGGCAGGTCCATAAACCTGGATTTTTAGCCACCAGCCATATCCAAAGCTGATTTGAAATCTGTGAATGCACCAGAGGTCTGGGTTCCTGTGTAATTTATTTTGCTTTGTATCTTGTTTTGGTTGAGAAGCATGTAACTACAAGGGATTACACAAAGATTTATTTAGTGGGTTTTATTTAGTAATGATGACACCACTGGCATTTTTTGTTTGTCTTATAGTGTACTATAAATTGTAGTGATTTGGAAGCAAAACATTCATGAAGAAGTTTCTCAAAGTTTTCCTAGTCTGGGTTTGCAATGCCAGACCACCAAAAGAATGGGATTGTTCCTACACATGGCTGTGAGGGGAAAAAAATCTTCATTGCTCAGTTCTCCAGCTTTTGTGCCTTGCCTGGAGCAGGTGTGACGTTGTTTTTAATGCCATTAGCCCAAGCAGCTGGGCTTTGTTGCCACACTCTGCTCTGTCCTTTCCTTAGCAGAGCATGGCTTTAGGAATTTTGCTGTTCAAGGTTAGTGGTACAGGTGTTAGGGCAAAGAGGAGTAGAGGAAAATTACTAATCAGCTGCTGGGAGTTGTAATCCTGCACTGTACTGGCAACCAGTTAGAGGGAAGCAGACCCTGGAATTCACCTCTCGTGGCTTAAACAGTTTGCACTTCCTTTACAAGTGATGCTTTGTCTCAGGTATGTGTTGGGGGTCACTGTGAAGAAGGTGGTCACTGCAGAGGTGCCGCAGCTGTGAGGCTGAGGGGCTTGGAGCACCTGGTATCACAGCATCCCTGGCAGCACAGCAGCCACCTCCCCAGCAGCTCGGGCTCGTCTGGGGGAGGAACATGGCAGATTAATGTCAGATAGCTGCTGTTTTCTGCAGAAAGTTCTCCCTTTCCTTTCCTCTCCCGGTATTTGATCTCTTTAAAGCACCCAAGACAAGTGACAGCAGCAGACTTCCCAGTTATTAGGCTGCAGATAGTGGATGTGGAGTACTTGGTGCTCAGCTTCCATTTATACCCTGATCTCAGCTGCCGTTTGGGTCAGGAAGAGGTTTTCCTGTTGATAGATTGGCCCTGTGCTAGGAAAACTTGTCTTTCCCCAGAGCATCGTGTAATTATTTGGTGGTGAGGAGCCGTGCTACGTTGCCATGGACATGCAGCTCCACACGGATTGCTGCTGGAATATCCCTGAGTCTGGTCACTCTGTCACTGCAGTGTCATATCCACACGCCAGGGCTGCATTTCTACCACAGGGGCTCTTACTTACCCTCTGAGTTGATGAGGGGAGGACAGAGAGAAGCCGAATTCTGGCTGTTTCTTAGCCCAGGAGAGGGTTGGTTGTGTCAGGGTTCAGCCCTGTAACCTGTAGTCCTGCAGGAGACCCTGGCACTGGTGGCGCTGGGGAGTGGAGGTGGGCACACAGGAGGGACCAGGGATGTGCTCTGGGCTGTGTGGGATGGATCACGAGCTGGGGCAAGGTTAAAGGTTTCTGGAGAAAAGTCTACAATGGAACTAAAACAGCTCAACTAAACAGGGATGGATTTCTCATGCTTAATCAGGGTTTATAAAATCAATGTGTAACTGAACTGAATTCAAACACTAGGATATGTAAGCAGAGTCCTTCTTTACTGACATCTGAGGAATTCGTAATTCATTCAGAAGGAAACTCTTCAGGTGATCATCTCTCTGGGTATATTTTCCCGTTAATCATATTTCTCCTAACAATCAGGTCTGAAAGTTGTCTTCTTTCTGCAGTGCAAAAAAATCCTGCCGGTGAACATTCCCCAATTGCACTCATAATTATTTCTGATTAAAAGTGCCCTGGCCTGACAGCACCAGGGAAATTAATAGGAGAAGCTTTCTACAAGTTTTAGAAGACGAGCAAAGACATACTCGCTCCCTCTTAAAATTATTTAAGCAGGTGCTGTGGGAAGCCATTGCTTTTATAATGCTCTTCAGATGTTTACAGCAAAACATTTTTTCCCAGTGATTGAATTTTTCAAAGTACTAAAATACCACGGAGAAATATGTTTCCCACCAGTTTTATGGCTCCCTGGATGCATTCTATACAAACCTTGTATCTGCCTGGACACAAACACTCTATTGCAAAAAGATATCTTGCCATTTTAACAAGCTGCACTGCTTTGAAAGGATACCCTGCATCACCAGTGGGAATGTCAGTACCTTAAGAATAATACTGCTTTAAAGGTACTATTTTATTAAAGCAGACCTCAGTAATTTGTTCCTGACTGTTATACACCCTTATTTTATTAAAGGTATTTTACATCTGTGGAGGAGATTACTACCACTCCTATTTTCTCCAGTGCCTGGCTTTAATGGATGATGTGGAATATAATATTTATTAAGCCTAAGCAGGGGAGGACATAATAGCAGAATTGTCCTTTATAACCTATTTTACACAGCTGTAAAATAAACCTTAATAAAGCAAGAATAATTATCCAGGAATATCCAGGAAATGGACTATTCCTCTTGTTTCAAATATTTGAAAGGTTTAACTGCTGCTGTATGTGTACTTTAAGAAATTGAACTCAACAGTAATGATATTAGTTTGATACTATTTTAAAATATATTAAGAGGTTAAGTATCTTGTGTGTCGTAATTGCTATGTTAGCATAAATCAATACATAGCTATAATCTCTCTGTGGTGTTGACAGTGTATGATCCTACAGGATTATACTGCTTCCTGGATAGCTTTGTTTTCCTCTTCCTTGTCAGGATTTCTCTTCTTGGTGACAGTCACTGGAATCTGTCCCAAAGGGAAATATCTTGTATTAAGGCTGTAATGCAGCTTTGCAAACTGATTCCTGATCAGGTACTCCAGAAGAACTGCTAAATCAATTCCTCTCTTCCCCTTGCCTCCTTGATTTCTTCCTCATGTTGTCCTATTTGTTTTTTTTTTTTCATTGTGGAAATGATTTGGACTACAGTTATTACATTAATTATCCAAACTGACATTTTTGCAGTGTGTGAAAGGACAGGGTGGTATGTAAAATAGATGCACTAAGAACACCTACAGTATGACAACAAGTAGCAGGGTAATTGCTGAAAATGAAGTCTTTTCTGCTATCCCTTCTCTTCAACATCTGTTGTTCCATATGGAGTCATAAATATTTGCAACAAAATAGTTGAAGAAATAATCTCAACATTAATAGGGAAAAGCTGAATCCGCGAAGAAAATTGAAGAATCTTTTTTTTTTCTTGGCAAGTTCCTCCTACCCATCCTCATCTGACACTTCAAAACCTCAGTAGAAGAATAGTCAGACTACAGTGATGCTTAAAAATCACCATGGAAAAAAACCTTTGTGAATGTTAACAGGAGAGTTAGCTGAGAAAAATTTTATAACCTCCTGATAACGACCATGAGGAGGATTTTGTTTATTTTGCTTCATTTTCCCCCTTTCTTCCACGCCTCAGTAATTTTGTTAGTAACCTTTTATTGCATAGTTCACATTTTCACTTCTCTCTGTTGTCAGTAGAAATAATCCACCTCATCATGGTGAGGAGTCACAAGGTACTATTACTGGCTGAACAAAACTAGGCATTTTAAATTGCCATATGGAAAATGCATATCAATAGTATTTAAGCTTCTCCCTAGATGAAGAAGCAACTTAAAGCACAGAACAGCTTTAAATATCTTGGAATCCAGACTACCAGAATCTGCCTGAGGAGCAGCTCGTAGGAGAAAGGAGAGAAAATAATAACACAGACAAACGACAAATTTTGAGTAATTGTTGAGAATACAAAAAATAGCATTTTGAAGGTTCTTCATATATTTATTAGGAGCCTTAACGAGTACTTGCACTTCTCCATAATGAATGGAATTTGCCAGGTGACACCATTTGTATTTTTCTTAATCTATACATACTGAAGTTTAGACTGAAGTGCAGTG
Organism: Atrichornis clamosus; assembly: GCA_013400975.1. Classification (NCBI taxonomy): domain Eukaryota; kingdom Metazoa; phylum Chordata; class Aves; order Passeriformes; family Menuridae; genus Atrichornis; species Atrichornis clamosus. The sequence goes on from WBMZ01012310.1 coordinate 226,728, forward strand.
AAACCTTTAGTTCTGATGTTGAGCCAGTGAATTGCTGCACTTCTTAATTTCATTTTTTATTATTGCAAACCAGATACCTCATCTAACTGAGGTCCTTGTTTTTAAGGCTTGAATTAATAAAATATTTTCAGGTGTTTTTACTGCCAGTGCCATGTGAACATCAGAATATATTGTAAATATGTTGAAGTTATAAATAGATACAATTTTCTGTGTTATTAATGAGAGTACACTGATGAAAATGTCAAAGCTGTATAATTACGCACCTCTTGATAAAGAGTGTGCAGATAAAGGCAATCTGTAAACTGTAATTTCAGCCTTTGCAGAAATTTCAGAAATTTTCATTTCTCTGCTTTTTGCCGCCTCCTCATATTCAGACACCAAGTGGCAGCTCCGTGACGTCCTTTGGGAGGACACACCTTGGTCATCACTGGGAGCAGGTGTGTGGAAGGGCCAGGGACCCCTTGGATCAGGAATGGTGTCCAGCAGGACCAGGGCAGTGCCCATCCCCTGTGCCGGGGCTCAGCCAGCCCTGGGGGCAGCTCAGGACAAGAGGGACACGGAGGGGCTGGGGCGTGTCCAGGGCAGGGAAGGGAGCTGGGAAGGGGCTGGAGCAGCAGGAGCAGCCGAGGGAGCTGGAAAGGGGCTCAGCCTGGAGCAAAGGAGGCTCAGGGGAGCCCTTCTGGCTCTGCACAAGTCCCTGACAGGAGGGGGCAGCCAGGGGGGATTTGGGATCTGCTCCCAGGGAACAGGGACAGGAGGAGAGGGAACGGCCTCAGCTGCGCCAGGGGAGGGGCAGGTTGGATAGTGGGAAAATTCCTTTGTGGAAAGGGCTGTCCAGCCCTGGCCTAGGCTGGTGGTCGAGTCCCCATTCCTGAAGGGATTTAAAAGCCAAGTGGATGTGGCACTTGGGAACATGATCAGTAGTGGCCTTAGCATTGTTGGATTCCACGATCTTACAGCTCTTTCCCAACCTCAACAATTCCATGATTCTATGGTCTGCATTTTCCCCACTGTGCTGAAAACAGTGAAAAAGTTCTATTAAACCCTTGTTCAGGACAAAATCCATTGATTTCAGAATGCACAGGTGAGAACCTGCCTGGACACAGATCCCACAGTGTGGACCATAGCTGATGTTGCTATTTTCTGATTGTTTCTGAAAGTTCTTAAGGCAGCGTGGAAGTGTATAGGAAATATATGTACAATTATTAGATACTGTTCTTAAAGTGAAGCTTGTTTATGGCAAAGCTCAGTGCTCTCAAGTTGTCTCAGTCACTTGCAAACAAAATGAAGTCTGATTTAAAGCTACTGCACTGGATTAATCAGCTACTCCTCAACTGCATTCATTGACCCTGCTCATTCAGGGACTGTAATTAAGAAAAACAGCAGTGACTTTAAATTTGGCACCTGAATCACGAGGTTAAAGCAGTAAATTTCTAAGTCTGATTGGTGGCTGGTTTGGAGGAGGCATCTCTTTTCTCACTGATGATCAGGAGTCTCAGCTCCTGGCAGAGCACCATATGAGTGAGGGAGAAAAAGACAGGCAGAGGGTTATGGAGGATATTCCAGGTTATTAAGACATGGAAGACAGATAACCCTGTCCCTGCAAACTTAGAAATACAAAATACTTGAGATAAACAATGTCTCAGATTACAGGATTTCATTTCATGTACTTCACTGTAAAAGAAAAAATCCAACTGGTTTCTAGTTAAGCAACAGAGGAGTTGCCAGGATTTAAAATGAAAATAAGAAGTCTCGTTTTTTTTGAAAACTGATTTTGCAATCAAAAATTAGTCTTTTGCCCCTATTTCTGTTGAAATACTCACCTATTCCTGTTGTGAGGTAGATGTAGAGCTGGAAGTCAGGGGACCTCTTGCCACCATGAAGATACATCAACTTGGATGATTCTGTCAGATCTTTGGGCAAATAATGGTATTTCAAATACGTATTTTACTTTCAGAGATGAGTCACACAGACAACCCAGCTGATGTTGCAGATCCTCTGCTTTATTTTATTAAAAGTCAAAGAGGTCCATTAGAGTATCCAGGCTCTTCTGTAACTATGGGCCATTAAATGTAATCCCCATCACTCAGGTATGAAACTTGAAGAATTATAATTGTAATAAACCACTTTAGTTCTTAGGTTTCTGAATTTTATATCACAGGGAAAAGGAGTGACCCAGCTACCATCTATGTCCAAAACCATCTTCTTAACCCTGGCTGAAGGGTTTCTGAGATCAAATGTCTTGGTTAGTAACGAACAGATTAATAACTATAAATTTTATGTAATTCTTTCCTCTCTCCTCCATATGCCGCATATTTATTTAATGCATAAGTTACATGCTGTGAGCTGTTGGAGGTGAATAATGCTCTTACAGCTCCAGGTAGATAAAGTTTTGAAGTGCACGTGAAGAAATAACTTGGTGAACTAACTAGAGTAAATTGCAGCTTTAATATTTCCACGTTGTTTTGAGAGGGATGTGACATTTTGAGTATATCAGGTATGTGACTGATGGGTTTAAAAATATGCCTTCTGAAGCCAAATAAACCAGCTGGCAAATAAAAGTGCCTGTTGGTTTGGGCTGTGCAGGGAGCAATTCACGTTCCCCCTGTTCCCAGTGCTGTGTTCAGTCTGGAGGATGATGCTTCATTTGCCAATCCCTGTTCTTGCAATTTAGGCAGGAGACAGAAGATGAAATACTTCAGCATATTGAATTAAGAACAAGAAACTTCCTAGCAGATTTCTGTGTGCTTTCCCAGGATGATACTCCATTCACTGTTAGTGTTTACTGTGTATTTCTTTGCTCTGCAATATAATTCTTGCTTTCATCTGTTCATCTGGATGTCAGCTAGAAATTAAAATAAAAAGACTGCACTCTAAATGGATTTCTGAATGCTTTTATAAAGCATGGCAGGTTTAACAAACAGGCTCGATAGAAGTAGTTCCCACTTTGCTTCAATAATCAGAAAGGTTGTTTGTGTCCTTGGTCAGGCTGTAGCTGTCTTGGCTTTATTTCTTGCTTATTCTGTTGTATTGTATGTATGAGTGCAGCTTTTAGCATTTATATTTTTAGTGGTGTTTAAAATCAAAATCCTTAAATCAACATTATTTTTTTTCCATTAAAGAGATGCATTTGATACAGTCCACAAGAAATGCTTCCAGCACATGCCGTTTTTAATTGCTTTACCAATTACGATTCCTCAAGCCTAGCTAATAAATTTCTGCCTAACTGTGCACTTATTCAGAGTGTGGGCAAGATGTAGACACCATTCAGATGTGAAGACCTATTACAAGATTGAAATAGATTTCTAATGCATTTATCATTCATCTTTGCAGAGTGTGATTTCAATCAGAAAAAAAAATGATGAATGGTGTGACAGTTTCCACCCATATACGCTAAAACATAATATGCTGCTTCTAGTTTCAGCTATTACAGACTTTAACATGCAATGTGACCTTGGTCTGCAAAGCATGTTTGGTTAGCACAAAAACTTAATCATAAGAAGTCATAAGTAGAATCCTTCTTCTTTACTGCCCTTTTTCTGGGACTTGGAAATTTATTGCTCCTGGGACAGGTAGGATATGAACAATGGGCCAAATAGAGTCCAGGGTTATCTCATCTGTGTGAAAACTGCTGCTGAAAATCGATGTGACCTCTGCTACACTGTCATCCCAATTCCCACCCTCTGTGTCCTATTTGTCTTTTGGTAGAAGCTTAGATCTGTGTGCTGTCTCTATGTGTCTCTCTTGGGCCAGATTATCAAAATGAATCATTGCCTGCATACCTCTTATATTTCTATTTATTTTCCTGGTGTTGACTAGGTCTGATGAAATATGATTCTTTTTGCATTTGATCCTCACTGCAGCAAGCAGCACCTAATTTAGCTGTGTCTATCTCTTTAAAGAAGAGTAATACTATTTTGAAACTTCAATCTGCTGTACAGTAGCATTACAAACCATAGACCATGCAACCTGTCTTCACAGTCAATAGTAATTTTCCTTTCGGCCAATTTAATGTTATTACTTTCATCTCCAAATAGTAGAGATTTCAGGAGGTGTTAGAGCAGCTCCAGTTTTGTTATGCATATCTCATGTGTTGCTTTCTTTTTCAAATGCCACTTCTGTTTAGTCTTTTGTGACTCCATGGCTTAGCTGTTACTTCTGTGCAGCATCATGTGCGACAACTAATCAGGTTATTTTAGAAACTCTGCCACTGATATATTTGAGTATGAGAAGTGGTGTGTCTGAATCAGCACAAACTTCGTGGTCTGAGTTTGTTACCTGAGTTGGGATTTTTTTTAAATGGATCACTTCAATTCCATCTAAGATGTTAGCTCCGAGGACGTGTAGAGGTTACTGGCTTTTGTGATTAGTCCTGAAGAATCATTATGAAGATGTTCCATTTAATGAACTCGCAGAGCTAAAACAAAATACTCCCTAAACAGAGATTTCAAAGAATACTTGAAAACTGCTAATGCTCCTGGTTTGTTGTCAGGTGGATGTTTTAGATACACAGCAAAAAGTGCTGCTCGATGGAGGCTCCTGGACTGTCTTACATTAGAAAATAGTGCTGCTGTGGAGACACCCTGAGTTAATTTGTTTGTCAGATTCTTTCTGAGTTGTTTATTCCTTAAAAACAGGGGTGGGAGAAGGAGACCTTTTTAATTTGGTATGGTCTAATTGTAAATCCAGGCTTTGATATGAGCAAGACACTTGACAAATGGAAGTGTAGGGGCTGGCTGTGCAGCTGCCCTGAGCAAGCACTGGCATCCTGAACTCCTGGCCAAGGCAGCAATCACAGGCTTTCCCAAAAAGCAGGTGCTGAGAAGATATTGGTCATGATTTCTGCAAGTACAGGATCATAATATATATTGACTGGCTTTTCATGGAATATTACACAGGAGTATTTTTTTAACATGTCAGACTAAAAGAAATGTACCAAGTTCGGCTTTAGAGACTGCTAGATTTTAATTGTGTGGTTTTCAGCAATTAACTCAATGTTTAAACTGAATACGTGGGAAGAAGTACTCACAGGGATCTGAGAGAAGGAGATAAGTCTACTGTACTAAAGATGTTTAAATTACTCTAGTCAAAAACGGGAGTTCATTGGTGAGAGTAGCGATTCCTCACCACATTTAAAGGATTTTTGAATAAAACCAGTTACTAACGTTGTTGTTTCTTCCTGAATACACTTTTCTGCTGTCCGTGCACAGCTTGATCTGTAAGGAGGAGTGCAGGGGAAGCTGCCAGGCCCCAGTTTTCTCTCTGTAGACTCTCCAGTTCTGTGCAGCGCCGGCAGAGCCGGGACATAGCAGGAGGGGATGGATGACTCAGTGGAGATTATTTACTGCTGAGCATGGGAAGGGGAAAGGTAAAGGAGCAAAGAGATGTGATACATTCCTTGATTAGAATTTTGCCAAGGTTATAGCAACAAAAAATGCACATCGCAGAATGGCAAACGTGATAGAATGAAGACAGGTCATTCAGGTTTAATGAACTGCGTAATACTGTTATAATTCTGTAGTATAATTCTGTAGAATTTGAGATATAATAGTCTGTACTCTATTACAGCTGTGTTACAGTCTCAGTGTATTGATTATTGTTCTGTACTGTTTTGCAAATTTACCTTTGGCAACAGTCCCAGTTGCCCAAAGACTGAAACAATGTTGATTTTACTAACGCACTTGTATTTAGACTTCTAGGTAAGCAAAGTGCTAATTTCTAGAAATTACAGTCACCTCTATTTCCAGTGCTTTCTGATGTCATTTTTAAACCTGTCTTTACAGAAGAGGTCCAGATTGCCATTCCAATAATGAAACCAACCTTAGATAAAGTCCAACTGGCTGGACAGGCCTTGCCTCCTGGATTTCCGGCACCATTTCTTTTTGCTGATGGTCTCTCATCAGTAGAAACACTATTAACCAACATTCAGGTAAATCCTTCTCTACAGAGCCAGGCTGTGTCATGATAGATAACACGTGTTTCTTTCTCACCCTTAAAAAAGTTTTAGAAATTATTTTGTATCTGCAATTTCTCATTTAATGTCATGCTTAGGTTTCTTTTCTCTGGCACTATCAGTTATGAAAGGGTTTTATACGTTGTATATTTGACTTAATAATTGGCAATAATGGTCATAATGAAATTCATCATTCTCATTATTCCTCCAGTGCTTCTCTCTGCAGTTGACTGAGGTCAGCAGGGACATGGCACTGTGTGTGTAACAAAGCACAGCAGTAGGATGAATTAGCCAAAGCTGTCCTGAATGATTCCATGCCACAAAATTCCTCATATAACTGCAACATTAGTTACTTGAAATGCCCAGTTGTGCCCCAGGTCTGCAGGTTCCTGCTTTTAACTTTTCTGGTTTCATAGAGAGTGTAAAAGAAACAAATGGATGAATTTTGTCACTGCTGACAAACAAAATGGTGTTTCCAGATGTTGCATTTGTGTGTGTTTTAGGGCCTGCTGAAAGTGGCTGTAGACAATGCAAGAGTCCAGGAAAAGCAGATACAGCAGGAAAAGAAAGAGTTAAAGATGGAGCTTTGTAGGGAGCGAGAACTACGAGAGAGCTTGGAAAGGCAGCTCACAGCTGAGCTGCAAAGCAGAGGTGAGTGGATGAAAAATGGAGTTCAGGTATCTATTAAACGTGTAACCCTTCGGCATTTCCAGCTGGAGCCGTCGGGGGCGCGGAGGTGGCTGACATCCACACCCCAGAGTAATGCACCAGTGCCCCAGCACTGGGAAGGAAGGATTTACATTTCATCAAGCCAGAATGAAGCACACGTTTCTGTGAGCAGGCAGAACAGTGTCTGAAGGGGCTTTTCCTGGAGGGCAGCTGGCCCCAGAGAGTTTGCCAGGTTCTGAGGGGGGAAGCTGGTGCAGTTCCATGGCCTTCAGGTGTATTAGTGCCACTCTGCCCAGGTATTCCCAGCTAATTTCTTCATTTGACAGCTTTAATTTCTTTTGATTTCTGTTGTCATCCTCCAAGCACTGAGAATCGGTCTTACTGTGAGAAAAATGAGGCTGTAATTTGGTTATTTAGGTGATCTTTTTCATTACCTACTCCTCTAGCCTACATTTCTGCAGTTTCAGTGCTACTCAGTTTGTCTTGTAGATAACTTCAGCACAGCAAAATAGAACTATTGAGAAATTGCCTGCCCAAGTGCAAGATCTGAAGCAAATAACCCTAGATTTCTTTTTCGTTTTCATCAGTAGAGTGAGGTACAGTAGCACACCCCAAATGGGGCCTTCTGAGACAAAACCATGACTCTTCAGAAGCTTTTGATAATAATAGGCAATTAAATTGGTAAATCTGAATTTCTCGCTGTGCTGTTGCAAAGGAGGCAGTATTCTTTTTAAAATTCAGATCTGCATCTGAAGGAAAGGAACAGCACTTCATGTGCCAAAAGCTGCTTCTAGATTACATCCATGAAATCAGAAAGATAAAACTAGATAAGACCAAAAGTGTAGGTGCCAAGTCCTATCTTCCTGTGCTCTCTGAATAGAAATCAGGTGTGTAGAGCTGTCTGCAGTGCCAGGGGTCACTCAGAGGCCCCAGAGGGCACCTCTCAGTCGAGTTGTGAAGGGTCAGTAAATACACTAAATGCCCGAATAGAGGTTGTTAAATTGCAGTGGGTTTCCAGAAATGTTGCATCACCCCAGTGTAAGTGTGGATGGGACTGTGTATTTCTGGAAAACAAAACTTAGTTCCCTGTTGGACAGGACTGTGTGCACCTTCTGAGTCCCATTTAAGTCACTAAAAACCTGAAGTCATTCACAGACCCTGATGCCTTCTGACTTGAAGGCGAAGTTCACCAGTAATTAGTATCCTCAAAATTGTTTTCTTTCAGGTCATCACCACGTGCACATCTTTATGGTTATAGAATATATGCCAGAAATTGGATTTTCACTTGGGTTAGTCAGTTTTCCACAGTTTTGTTCACACAGTTCACCTGCAGAAATACCATTTCCTTTTAATGTTAGAAAACGTAACTAACGCTGAATCTCTGACATTCAGGAGACTTCCTCCATCCACGGGGAGTGTCAGGATCTCAAGCTAGAACTGCACCTTTGAATATTGACCATAAACTAATTCTTTACTGTCTCCATCATCTATTAATTGTGCCTTGACAGCCGTTCTTACTCTGTTTACATCATAGCCACAATTCAGAAACGCTTGAAGAAAGAAAAGAAGGCAAAGAGAAAATTGCAGGAAGCTTTGGAATTTGAATCCAAGAGAAGAGAACAAGTGGAACAGGCTCTTAAACAGGCCACATCAGGTGACGGTCTCAGGATGTTAAATGGTAATGTCTTAGTTGGCCTTTCACAGCTAGCTTAAAATGATGTTTAATTGAGTGAGGGAAAAAAAAAAAAGGATGATGCACAGAGCAAATTCCAGAATAAACCCCCACAATTCTTTCCTGAAATAATTAAAAATCTATTTCAGGCCATGTGCTCTGGGTCGTGAATTAAAAAAATAAGTAAGTCTGCAACTAGAGAAACAGACAGAGCAGTTTACACAGAGATGACAAGAAATGCTGAATATATTACAGAGAAATCTGTTACAGTGCCAGCTAAGACAATGTGAAATTTGGTTCCTATAAGGTTCTCTGAACTCTTCTCTCCCAGCAGATTCATTTTTAGAACTGCTGAGCCTCATTTTAAAAGCTGTTTGGCTGAAGTTTGTTCAGCCTCAGGACCTATTAAGTTTGTTAAATATGTATCAGCTTTCAGAGCTGACTGGGTTTTGAATACTTCCCAAATATTCTTGTGAAACAAAAGCAAATCAGTTCATCTCCTAAACAGTGATTAAGTTCTGGCTACTGGGAGGATTTGCCTCTCGTGCTTAAGATGGTTCTGGCCCAAGTTTAGAGCTTTGGTTTGAATCTCTAAGACTGAGCCTAGTTGAGTTTTATTTAATGCCAGCCTCTGCAGTTAAGGTGTGTTCTGTGCCTCCCTACCCTGAGGCCTCTGCAGAGGCTCAGGAATCAGAGTGATGCTCAGTCTCTGCTGCATTCGGGTGTCCTGTGCTGTGTTCATTTGTGCTGCCTGCTTTGGGCATTGCTAGAGTGCAGAAACTGCCTGAACTGCTGAGCAGAAATAATGAATTTGGCTTCTCTGGGTTCTCAGCTGTGAGAGCTGCCCCGGCTGTTCTCTGAAGCCAGGCCAGGGCTGTGTGTGTGACCTGCCTGCAGCGCTGCTGCCAGCTGGGATTTATCTGGGGCACCCAAGGGATGTAAACTCTGCAAGTGTGAGAGCAGCATCTTCTAGAGGCATCCTCTCATCTGCTGGGGTTTATAGCCTGCATATCCCTGGAGCCAGGGACTGCCTGGCTTCCCTGGAGCAGTCACAGTGGCCAGGGGTGATCCAGGTGTGGATTTACAGCTGCAGTCACACCGTGGTGGGGACAGGGACCAGGGGAGAGTGGGTGGGCAGAGCCAGCAGAAGCCTTTTCCACCATCTCCACTGGATCAGACAAATTTCCAGATTGGATCCCACAGGCAGAACCAACACCTTGAGATGAATGTCAGGAGAACCCTAAAATCCTGATGTGCTGTAAGGTCACTCCTGCCACTGCAGGGAAGCACCTGCTGCTCACACACCAGTCAGGAGCACGCAGCAGCTCTGGAAGCCACAAATCCAGGGATCCCAACGTGCCAGCAGTGTGATTAACACACCTTTACATCTGCTAGCATGGGCCTGCCTGCAGTGGTTTGATTTGCAGGCACACTCAGGTAGTCATATATATGGTAGTGCCTGCAAGAAGCTGATATTTACATGCTAATCTGATTGCACATGCAAATCAGGTAGCTCATTAGCATCTTAATCCACAATTTAATTGCAGGTACAATTTTATGACAACAAAATGTGAAGGGCTATTCTGAGTATTTTTAATTTAACTCTGACGGTCTGTCTCATTTAACAGATGCTGTTATTAGTTACAGATGACTTTGTCATTTTTTGTGTATACAGTGTGTACTCTGAAGGGTTTGAAAAGAAAGAAGCTTTTCAGATTGATAGATCAGTGCCCTGCACTTGCCTTCAAAACAGGAATCTGAGAAGCCCTACAGAATAGCAGTCACTTGTAATTTTATAGGAAAAGAATGGTATATGTGAAAATATTACTTTCTTTGATCAAATACATTTATAGAGCTATGTATGCACACATGACATATATTTCTTTTACACAGATATTGCTAAGATCTTGCTCTCCTGTGTAAGGACTGTGCAGGGTTGCCCTGCTTTCACGCAGAGCTCAGTTACTGTAGGGTCACCAGCAAAGCATCACCTCTGTGACAGATCTGACACTCCAGCTGAAGGGATCTGGGAAAGCAACAGTGCCATTATTCTCTGTTTGAGAAAGTCCAGAACAGGTTTTTGCACAGAAAAACTCACAAGCTGTGCACACAGCTCCCTTTCAGGTGTGGGTTTTTCCTTCCTGCAATTTCTAAGTGCTGTATTATAAGGGAAGCAGATGTTTCTCCAGGATTTGAGGTGCCATGGATTCAAATCACATCCCCTTCATGCTAATCCTTGTTGGCACAAGGTGGATCATGGCATCTGTTATTGTAACACCCTGGGGTGTTGGAGCCCCCACCCCAAGGACTGTGCAGACAGAGGTATCACCAACATGAAATTAAATAGTTCCAAAGTGAGTGTCATGAGACTCCTTCTCAACTTGCAAAAAAGAGCACAGTCCTCTTTGGAAAGCTCTTCCCGGAGATCTGGAAATATTTCACGTAATATGACAGCTGTAATTTTGGTTTGGGTGGTAACACATGCTCACACATCCCGAGCTGAGGTTTGAAATGCAGTTTGCACAGTTCTTATCTGTAGCGTGCACTCACACAAACTGATACACACAGCCCAAAACTGTTGCCTGGCACTGGCTTTATTGTTAAACTCTGTAATTTGAAGGTATTTGGCTATATACAAGAGTCAAGGCAGTTTAATATTATCACAGTTTAATTTTGAGTTTTATTTTTCGTGTGTCAGACGCCCTCATTCTCCAAGAGGATTTTACAGACATATTATTACCACGTGTTGGTTATTATCTGATCAGACAAATGTGAAGCACATTAAAAATAATTCACTGTGAGACCAGTAATGTTTGCACATTTTGGAAACAATTTACTACTGAAAATTCTATGAGGACCAAATGTTTTATGCAAGACCATGTTAACTTGGAGATCGCCCTAGATTGCTATAAATATTTTTCTAAAGATGCCTGAGAGAGGGGCAAAGGGTACTGCATTAATCTTCAGTCTCACATCTTTCAGATGCTGGAATCCCAGATATGGAAATAGAACACAACGGAACCCAACATGACAGTGCAGCAATGCAAGGTGCAGTATGGACCACAGCCCCTCACCTGTGTGCTTGTCATTAAAAATAAGTGAAATGCAGAACAGTTTTTATATCGGTTTTGCTGCTTAAAGATAAATGTCAATTACAGAACTTCAGTTTCTTTTCCTGTTTGATACAGAAAACCTTTGTATGATCCGTATTTCACAAGACCCGAAGTTAACTTTGTTTAAGTAGAGGTGATATTTACCTGAGGTGATATTTAGAGGTGATATTTGTATTAAAACTGATGCTTATCTATCAGATGTATGCCCTTAGTTCAAGAGGAGTTTTACATATGATTTATCTTTTGAAATTCTTCACCTCTGATCCTTACCTACCACTCAAGATTGCAGGTGTTCCCAAAAAACACGTGAATCGTCAGTGGAAAAGGAAAGCCATGTTCATGTTATGGGCAGCTCTCTAGTCCTTTTTCCTCACTGTTCAGTGACTGTGTGTAAATGCAGCACCTCCAAGCATTGTCTGAGTGTTGAGTTGGGAAATCCTCCTTTGGGGGAGCTGAGACACAGAGTCCTAAGGGATATTCCCATTTCCATTGGAAGCCTGCTTGAGCCACACAGAAAATCCACAGTCACCTGTGATAAAACTTGGTCTGAGCAATTCGAACACTGAAATTCTCTTGACTTTGGCAAAAGTCCAGCTTGTAGAGTTGGTTTTCTATAAAACCGGCCTTTTTTTCCCCTTGAATCCTGTCCCATATTCATTCCAGACAATTCAGTTCTGTCCTGGCTGCTCTGGAAGCCTGGAGACAGCTGCCTCTTTCATAGAACTGCTGCTTCTTAGAGCAGTTCCACCCTTTCTACTGCATCATGTAATGGTAATGTGCAAAAATACCCTGTGTTGAGGTAACTACAGACAGTTCCCTTCTGTGCAGGCAGAAGAAGGGCTGCAGTGCTCTTAGAGACACAAACCTCACTCACTGGAGCATTTCTCTTCAACTGGGGAAGGCTTGACTTGCATACCTCTGGTGTGCATCTGTCGTCCATCTGTCATCCTCACAGGAAAGCTTTCAAATATTTTTACTGCTGTCTCTTCTTGTGATTTTAGGTTCATATGCTCTGTATTCCAGAGAAGGAGAATCACAGCTTTATTGTAATGCATATATATACATCTAACATATGTGTGTGTATATATATATGTGTGCATATGATTAGAGTTGTGCTCTAAATATTGCAATTGGAAAATTGCTGCTGCCAGAAATAGTCAAAATATTGGATGAGCACTTGGGACACATGTATTTAAATTTGAAAAGCAAAATGTTCCTAATGTTTGTGATCTGTTCATGGTACCTCCTGAGATGAGTGCTCGGTGCTCTTCCAAAACAACTCTCAGAGTGCATCTGGGCAAGTTCTAGTAAAGAAAAGAAAGGTAATTTCAGTTTTCAGTTGGAAAGAAAACCCATTACACTTGGCTCAAATGTGCCTTCACATCAAAAATGATTACAAATACTGTGAGGAAAGTGATGCACAGCCACTTCCAACAACCATTGACTTACTGGAAGGAATCAAGAGAACTTTCTTACACTGCCTGTAGTTTTTTAATACACAGGAAAACCTTGTGATTTTACTGTTTTTATTTCAGGTTGGTTTTGGATTTGTTTTTTTCTGTTAATCTGATTCCAACTACATCATCCCTGAGTTGTAAGAGGCTTCGTCTCATGAAGTTTTTGTTCAGTTTAGAAGCCTGGCCAAAGGGAGAGCTGGATGTTTGCTGTGTCCAGTGTCCCTGGGCTTGGTGAGAGCAGGACATGACCTGAGCAATAGGAGCTGCAGCCCTGTCCTGCATCCTTCCCTGGCAAAGCATTCCTTTCCCTTTCCCTTTCCCTTTCCCTTTCCCTTTCCCTTTCCCTTTCCCCTCCCCTCTCCCTTTCCCACTCCCTCTACCC